>JAKUBA010000008.1:0-299775 GCA_030563065.1 Petasospora veronae | reverse complement strand
TGTCACCGTTCCAACCAGAGATTGGGACGAATGGAACGTTCTTTGGGTTGTAACCAACCTTCTTGATGAAGTTACCAGTCTCCTTGACAATCTCGTCGAATCTCTTCTCGTCCCACTTGACGGAGTCCATCTTGTTGATAGCAACAATGAGCTGTCTAACACCAAGGGTGAAAGCGAGCAAAGCGTGCTCACGGGTCTGACCGTCCTTGGAGATACCAGCCTCGAACTCACCAACACCACCGGCGATGATAAGAATGGCACAGTCAGCCTGGGAGGTACCGGTAATCATGTTCTTGATGAAATCTCTGTGACCTGGAGCGTCAATAACAGTGACGTGGTACTTTGGAGTCTCGAACTTCCAGAGAGCAATGTCGATAGTAATACCTCTCTCACGCTCAGCTTTAAGCTTGTCAAGAACCCAAGCGTACTTGAAAGAACCCTTACCGAGCTCAGCAGCCTCCTTCTCGAACTTCTCGATGGTTCTCTTGTCAATACCACCACACTTGAAAATCAAGTGACCGGTGGTAGTAGACTTACCAGAGTCGACGTGACCGACGACGACGACGTTAACGTGTGACTTTTCCTTACCCTGTAGTTACTTGTTAGTGTGCTGTTCGTGTTATGCTGTTTGTTGAAGAGAACGCCAGGGGATGAGCTGATTTGCCACCGTGTCCTGTAGGACAGCCCTTGAGCTCTGGAGAAAGCGACAAGGCAGTGCTCCTCTGAGCCCATCCAGCTGTGTTCGTCACCAACCTGCGTGCAGAACCACTTACCATTGTAGTTGTGTAGAAAGTATGAGGAGCTTCTAAAGGAGGTGAGAGAGGGAAAGGAGAAAAACCGGCTGAAATTTTTTTCAACCAGAACGGCGGACCGCGCGCTGAGCAAGAAAAGAAAAAAGAAAGAAAACGAAAATACCGCATTGGGCGCGGAGACGTAGTTAAGGCAGTCACCCGGATTTCGCAGTGCACGTGGCGCTTAGGGTTACGCGTCTGGTGTGTAAAGTCACGTGCGTGAGATGGTTGCCCTAAACACATCCACCAAGGTACCGTACACAAAACGTCTACAACTGGCAACGCGCTGTTTGTATTGTATAATGGCCTCAATGACGTCACTCCTGTGTATCCAAGTCATCGAGAAGGTTGTTCTGGTCCTCGATGAAGCCGAAGCGGTCGCTGTTGCTTGCCAGACGGATGCCACTTCTCTCCGTGTTCCACTGTTTCTGATTAGTCTCGAACTAGACCTTGGACTTTTGTGGGAGTTAATACACAACTCTTCCAACAAGATATGTGTGTAAAAGAATGGGGGGTTAGTTACTTACTCCTCCTGAAAGGGCAGATGAGACCTTGTTTCCCAGGTTGTACGTTGGAAGCTGTCTCCAACCACGGCGATTGAGCACGATGCGCTTGTACAGGAACCCACCACTGCAGTAGACAAAGAGCGCAGCGAGGAAGATGAACAGGAAGATCCAGATGACTGCGAGGTCGTCGGACTTGTGTGCGGTTGGGCAGGCGTGCACGGTTCTCACCTCGAAGAAGTAGTCGCAGTCATGCAACACACCGACAAAGGACACTTGAGCTTTCGTGAGGATTTCTCTGTCACACTGGAATGACAACAGTGTGGACTTGCGGTCAATACCGTTGGAACAGTAGCTTCCGTTGGTATATGTGAGTGTCAGCTTCTTTCCCCTGAAGACAGGAGTCTGGTTGAAGTTACCGATGGAGAACTTGTCACCATTGTCATCTGTGTAGTATGCACCAACCTCACTCGAGTTCAGCTTGAGCGAGTCCTTGTCCTTGTTGATCTTGAGATCGATGTTTGGCTTCAAGGGCGATGAGCAGATACCAAGTGTGAAGTTCTTGTTATAATCGTGGCCCTTTGCACTCCACCCGACTATCGACTCCTTTCCAATAGAACTCAAGTCACCCAAGTCGAAGTAGCCGTTAGTCAAGGGCTGGATCGTAGAGCACGGGTTGAGCTTGGGCACAGGGACTTCCTCTTCTTCGTTCTGGTTTGGTGTAGCAGGCTTGGATGTCTCGTCCTTGGGAGTTGACTTGAACGAGCTGACAATGTCAGAGGTGCCGTAGTCCCAGCGTCTCTGGAGGATGTTGCCAACGGAAGAGGCAGATACAACCTGTGAAGTGGCACAAGCCAGCGAGATTAGCGTGAATGGAGAAAGCTTCATGTTTGTGGATCGATGGTGGTCTTGATGTGTTATCGGGAGCGCTTGAGACGCAGGGATGGTGGAATTTGGGGTGCTCTGGCGTGGCAAAAAGACGGGTGAAAGCGGGTGAGGTGAGAGTAGGCGACGGAGTGAGGACTAGCAGCTGGTCAGAGGCGGATTGGTGAGTCGTTAGCGGGAAAGGCCGTATCTCTGGTGGTTGTCCTTGAAGTGGCGTTCCAGATCATCGTGCCTGCTTTTTATCGGCCGGCGATTTCCACCACGGCCCCGGGATCAGGATTCAGCGCGCGTACTACACGAACCGTCTTCCAACGGCTTATCAGCGTGTTCAGCAGCTACCTTTATAGTGCCTCAATCAGCCTTCTTCTACCACGGATTCACCTCGTTCTCGTCGTCGCCCCACGCACGATGGGCCAGCGAGCTCGGTATCTTCAGCTCAGCAAACAGCCCGTCGTCCTGGTTCTGGTGCGTGACATCCACGATGTTCTGCTCGAACCCTTCATTGACACGGTCGACGTCGTTGCTGTCGTCAATCTCCTTTTGTGTCGTCTGCTGGTCGTGAATCTCCTCCACGGCATCAATTATCTGGTATGGCAAGAACGGCTCGAACTCACGCGCACGCTCCTTGTTGATACCACCAATCCCGGCACCATACTCGTCCACAAGCTCAGGAATCGTAGGCAGCGTCACGGGGAAGTTGCAGTCCTGGTTCAGCAATATCTTCTTCGAGTCTGCGTATGAAACACCATCCACTCCAGCAGACGATGAATCTCCCTTCTTCTCGATAGCCTTGCGTACAGCAGATGGCAGTTTGGGTTCGTCAAGCTCGTAACGGTACTTCTTCACCGGTTTGGCCATCTGTGCGTAGTTCAACGTCTTCAACGTCTCTGACAATGAAAGGAAACTGGCTTCATCAGGGAGAGACGAGACACACTGCAGCCACTGTAGCAGCTCATAAGTTGGCTCCAGATGCGTCTTGGCGATGTTGAACATCGATGTGTGGTAGAACTCAGCATCGCGTGGATCAGACTTGTTTCCTCCAAATGAGGCGATGTTGGACAATGTCAGTGTATGCTCTTCATTAGTACTGGTACCCATGAGCGTGTAAGGGAACAGCTTGAGCAGGTAGTCGTCCACGTCTGGCATCTTTGGTGTTCTGTTGTTGGAGCGTGCCCAGTCTTCCAGCACAGAGATGTTGAGTCTGATCTGGATGGCTTCGACTCGGGAATGATGCTTCTTTTGTGAAATGATTCTGTTGAACAGTGTTGTAGAGATCCAGTAGAACACAGTGGAAAATGTTTGTTGTGTAACCACTGGGTGTATGTTGTGGAGATCAAGCACATAGAGGAGAGCACCAAGAGTCTGGATGATCTTAATAGGTGATGGTTTGAGCTGGTCCTTGACTGACGGTGGGTATAGCATTTGGAAGATCTCATCATATGTCGAGTTCTCGTGCTGTTTCTTCTTGAAAAAGTTCCACTCGTTTCTGTATAGTGTGGTGGAGATGTCTGGAATGCTGGTGTAGTCCAACAAGCAGCTGTCAATCATGTTGTTGAGTCTGAACTTGATGGAGTTGGAAAGCTCAATGACCAAAGAGTTGAGAGTGTTGATCAAATCTTGTAAAACCTTTGGATATCTTGTGAAGAACCCGTCATCCTTCGTGAGGTAGTAGAACAAGAAGTTGATCACCGACAGCCAGTAACTCTGAAGAACGATATCACCCTCTGTGTAGACACTTGTGACGCCTGACTTCAACGTGGTTCCAGATCTGATCTTAGTGAATGCAAGGTTCAGAAAGTTCTCCACCAATATGTCATTGTTCTTCTTGTGGTCGGCATACCTCACACACTGGTAAATCACAGCTGCCGGGTATGTAGTTTTGTGGCTGTACTCCTTGCTCAAGCCGAACACCAAGTCCAAGATAGCTGAGATGTCGTAGTCCGAGAAGATGATGTACTGGTTCTTCAGCAGCTTCGAGAAGTTGAAATGGTCACCAAGGAGTGCACTTGATTGGATGAATCCGTTGGAGTCCTGGTACATTGCGGAGTCTTCGGATGCGACGTTGAGACCAGCTGTCTGTATTCTGATTTTGTCCAAAAGCTCGTCTTCATCATCTCTAGAGCCTTCAAGGACCTCTCTGGTGTCATCCTTGTAGAAATCCAGCCCATTGTCCACCGTAGTTGCCTGTTTGAAGAGTCCATGCTGCTCAAAGAAGTCGTGCATGTCGGATCCAGGCTTCACCAAGTCGAACACAGTCAGCCCATTCTTGCCCCGTGTCTCGAGCTTTGCCCCATGATTAAGCAGCTCGACAACAATATCTTTCTGTTCGAGATACACGGCCCACATCAGCGGCGTATACCCAAAGAGTCCGTCCGGCTCATTGAGAGCGGCAGTGCTCTTGCTCAGGAGAAGCTCGGTCGCGTCCTGGTGGCCAAACACCACAGAGTACACCAGCGGCGACAGTCCACTGTTATCCTGCTCAGACAGCAGTTGCAGGTTCTCCGGTTTGGATGCAATCTCCAGCAGCGCCGCGGTGTCTCCTTCCGCAGCGGCCAGACAGAGGTTGATGAGCACATTGTCGTCAGACTGGAGAAGCACCAGCGCCTTCTTCGCTGTCTCGAGCTGGAGACGTTTCGTGTCCGCGGTGGAGGCGACAGACGTCAGAGCAGTGGCCGCGTTGCTCACAGCTGCCCAGGGGTCCAGTTCCATATTGAAGACGAGATTAATAGTGGTCAGTCAATGGCTGAAGGGTGATGTGCACTCTTTGTTTACCTCACTTGCCCGCACTTTAGGGGCAGTTCGGAAAGGAGGCGCGAACATAGGCACCGGCTAACACTGAGAGCATTTAACCGAGTTCACACATCTACAAGCACAATTCGAGAAGACTTGCAATCAATTTATACAATATGCTTTCATGCTTTGACCCCAATTCGTCCATGCCCAAACATCGCCCGGAAGATTGAGCGGTGTGCGCCCGTTGTCGAGCTTCTCTTCAAAATCGACTTGTGGGGCTCATCAACAGCCATGAGATCACCATCTGCTTCGTAATCACCAAACCTGTGAGGCTCAGTCAGTTTCTTGAGCTTCAGAGCCGGCTCCGTGATAAACTCGGGACTCGCTGCAAACCTGATGGTGGGACGGCGGGTCATTCCCAATGTCTTGGATCTCTTCAACCTGAAGATGTGCCTTCTGGACTCATGAGCATCTTGCTCCTCTGGAATGATTGTAGTTGGAAATGGTGCCGGAGTCAGAATGTGCTCGGTGACAGATCTGAGCGAAAACTCCAACTTCTCATTCATCAAGCTCGACAAGCTGTCCTGGGAGTCCGACGTGTATGGACGATTCACATCATCAGTCATCTCACCTCCTGACACAGGTGGGCTCGCCGTATCCGCTTTCATCATCCTTCTAGCAGACTCTGTTCCATTTGATACAATATCTCCATCGGTGGGTAACTTCAAATCATTACGAGAGACGTAGTCAGCAACATGGCCCTCAAGAGAAACACCAGACTCCAAGTTGAACTTCTGAGAACCTGAAAATCTTCTTGAAAAGGATTTGGATCTCCAGAGCGACATCAATCGGATGCTGCCTCTTTCAGATTTCTGTTGGCCTGAGTTCTCATCGTTAGATCGGACAGAGTCGTGACCAGGTTCGAGCTTGCCAACCTTGACCTCAGGCTTAGAAACCTCAGCAACTTCCTGGGATGCAATTGGATCTTTAGTATCGTTGATCTGTGAGGACTTGGGGAAAAAGATGCGTCTGATGGACTTTCGGCGTTTTGGTTGTGCAACCACTGTAGGGCTCACAAATCTGTTGTTCAAAACCCACTCAGGGGAATGCTGCTGCTGCTGTTGCTGCTCTGGGGAATCGAGAACTGACCTGTCAGCACTCCGATAATTCTCTTGAAACAAGGACTGTTTCTTGTGTGTGCCTGTAGAGGTATCAAAGTTCTTGTGCCCCAACAGGGCTGTCACAGTGCCTGCAGGAGACAATGTCTTGTCGCTGTGAGGAGTTTCCAACGCGGTAAGAATCTCGTCTTCACTCAAGGGCTTGATAACGTCATCGGTGTTGGGAATGTCATCTTCAAATGAACGTGAGGCTTGAAAGCTGTTGTGTGCTGATATGAAGCCCGAAACCCTCTGGAAAATGGTGTTTGTCAATCCACTCACTGCCGACACTGCCTCTGATTTCTCTGACTTTCCTGTGTTGGGAGGTGGAGCACAGAGCGTGTCTTTCGAAAGAGACAAAATATCCACATAATCGTCAACTGTGCTCAACTTGTTGAGTTCCTCAGAAAGATCATTGTCGATCTCAAAAGCACAGTCGAGAGACTTGACCCAATCCTCGGCGGTCTCCAGAACAATAACAGAATCTTCAGTGTCAGGAATCTCGCTTGGCATCAGCTCCAGGTCAACATCATCCTTTGAGTACAAAGAATGGAGACGTTGATTTGCCTCATTTGTACACCTCTCTTCCACAGTGTTGTGTGTAGGAGTCTCTGCACAATTTTCCAATCTTCGATCATCATCCGGTTGTGTGTCTTCAATAGGCCCTGAATTCATGTGGTAATCAGTTTCTTGCTGATCTGACAGGTCATTCGGATCCAACATGTCTCCAGTTGTGGACTGCTCATCATCATCCCTTATATCAGATTCAAGTGAAAACAAAGATGTGAGCCCCTCGGTACCCAACCCGGTGAAATCGGCATGGTCAATCAAGCTCTCCTTGTACCTCCGCATCTTCAACCGTATCCCGTCAAACAGTGTAATGGGAGCGAACCGTATGTCCAGATTGGCAACGTCTGTCACTTCAGTAGATGGCTGTTCTGGTGGCTGTTCTGGCTCGGATGTGGCCAGGTAAGACCCATGTTGCTCTCGAGGGTAAAACTCCTCCACAGTGCTTCCAGAAGTGATGAGCTTCAAGCCACGGCCGATAGGAAGTTCATCAAGCGTACGAGGGCGGCAAGACCCTGGGAGACTGTTCAAGAACTCATCAGTATTTCCATCATCCGAGGAAAGGGAGTAGAACTTGGATGGCTTCTCATCTGGAGACAGAATGTGATTACTCCGCCAAACATCAGTCAGCCAAGGGCTTCCAAACTGAGAAGGAACAGAACGGACACGAGCTCGGTCAAAATCAAACAGCGACCTGGACTCCTCTTGTGTGTCCTCATCTGTCTTGTCTGGAACAGTAGTCAGACCGCCACCTCCGCAGTCCCAAATCAGCAGCGTAGCTGGAGCTTCATCAGGTTCTTCATCTGCAAACTCGTGAGAGGCATCGGCGTCATCATCTGACAACTCCTGTACGATATTCAAGAACCCCTCCTGTTGGAAATCAAACAGAAACGCGTTGACCTGTTGAGGAGCAGATGGTTCCACAGCGTGTTCAGTCACCTCAGAGTTGAACACATTATATGGCAGTACTGTCGGTGGATCATCTGTGGACAATGTGATACGGCCATCAATCACCTCAGTAGAGGACAAGGGATCTGGGAAGTAAAATGGTGAAAAGTTTCTCAACGAAGTTCCATCCTGGTACACTTGGTCATCAGCCTGTTCCACCAGTACGTTCTCCTCTGATTTGAGAACCCAACGAATGCTCTCTCTTGCAATTTCCTCTGCTTCGTTTCGTTCCGAGTCACCGCTGAATCCTCCAAGTCCAAACAACTCATGCTCGCTGTGTGTGTCCTCTGGTTGGCTGTAAGCTGTTGGGGGAGCAGCCTGGAGAGCAGCCTGAGAAACATCCTCTGTGTCAAGAATTCTGACAATGCCCTGTGCAATCTCTTGGTCGGCGGTACTGTGTCTGTAGGGACCTGTCAGGAAGCCGTCACTGTCGTATCCGTCACCGTAAGCAAAAGGGTCTCCAAGCAGCTCGGCCGCCTCAGCCATATCCTCCTTGGCCTTCTCCAGCAGCAGATGAAGTTCTGGACATATCGGCGGCTTGATAGCAGCAGTGTTGCCAACGTTCAGGGAGGCTGCCGGGCCCAGCAGATGATTGGGAAGAAGAGTGTTCATGGCAGCGCTTCAGCCTTGATGTGGATGTTCAGCCCAGCACTTACAGGCATTCACACTCTGCCCTCTGAAATAGGGAGCCATCTGGGTTCCAAACACTGCATGGCTCGGTCGTAACCGCTGAGAATCTGCCACAAAGACGGCCTATTGTTTACCTTTGGTTGTTTACCTTTCGACACTTCTTGAAGTTGGTAGGGGCAACTAATCGCGAATGCGTGATCATTTTTATGTGGCGCGGGCGGCTCGATAGGAGGAGAAAGTCAGGTGAAAAAGCTGTCAGCTCACCTTCTAAACCACGACTTTTGTTCCCACTAGACACCATTTGCCGTGTTATACTACAGAATGAACCACATGGAACTTCCAAAACTTGAGGACTACGAAGTCTCCCCGAAGACCGGGTTTCTTCCGGACGAGCTTCCGGTGAAAAGACTCTCCGACAGCTACTTCGACCCATGGGAGGACATCGTTGCGGATCTCCCGTCGTTGATTCTTGTCAAAAAGATCAAGGAGGTCGTTGATGCCATGCCAGCACTCTCTGTTGACAGAATAGTGGATGACAAGAGACAGTTGAGAAGAGCCTACTCGGTGTTGAGTTTCATCACCCACGCCTACGTCTGGAACGTTGAGGTCGCCAATGAGAACCTTCCCAAGTCACTTGCCGATCCGTTGCTCAAGGCGGCAGAGATCCTTGAAGTCCCACCTTTGGCCACATATGCCAGTTTGATCCTTTGGAACTTCAGACCTATCCAGAACAAGGCTAACGGTCCCTTTGAGCTGGACAACTTGACCACCATCAACACATACACCGGCTCTATCGATGAAAGTTGGTTCTACCTCGTCAGTGTTTATTTTGAGTACAAGGGAGCCAGCTGTATCACCAGAGGCTTGGATGCAATGCGGTACGTCAGAGAAGACAACAAGGACAAGGTTGAAGAGTGCTTGAGATTCCTCGCAGAGAGTATTGATATGTTGGGCTCTGTCCTCATGAGAATGGAGGAGATGTGTGACCCACATACATTCTATTACCGAATCAGACCATACTTGGCTGGATGGAAGAACATGGCTGATGCTGGTCTCCCGAACGGTTTGAAATACGGTGACGAAGAGAAGTACAGAGCCTACGCCGGTGGCTCTAACGCACAGTCGTCTTTGATCCAGACCTTGGATATCATGTTGGGCGTTGAGCACTATCCAACCGGAATGAGAAAGGCAGAGAGAGACGACAAATCTGTTTCGGCTGAGTCAGGGACGAATAACTTCATGAATGAGATGAAGCTGTACATGCCAGGCCCTCACAGAAGATTCCTTGATCACTTGAGTTTGGTTGCCAACATCAGATCGTACGTTGTTGAAAAGGATGACAGCTCACTTACCCTTGCATTTGATGCCTGTCTTGCCATGCTCAAGGCTTTCAGAGACAAGCACATCCAGATCGTCACCCGCTACATTGTTCTCCAGGCAAGTTCATTCAAGAAGTCAGGATCCAAGAACACTTTGAGATCAGGTATATCCAAGACTGCAGAGAAGAAAGACCAGAAAGGTACAGGTGGTACTGCACTCATGCCATTCTTGAAGCAATGCCGTGATGAAACTGGTGATACGGCAGCTGGTGAGTGGGGCCAAAGCATCTTGAGCAAGAACGTGCTTACCTCGAGACCTTCGTCTTCTGAATCTGAGAGTGGTGCAGCAAAGAAGCGCAAACTGGGCTTGGCTGGGACGTGGACAAGCAGTGGCGAGGAGAAGTCTGCCGGCCATTGGTGAACAGTCATTGTGAGACGGTCCACCAAGCCAACTTCCCGCGGTGGAGCCATCCACTACTATGACCGCAATGACAAAAGTGAAGGATCAAAAGGAAACGAAAACAATCAACATTTCTCTACAGAATGACAATGAATGCTGTATCGGCTTCAACAGACTGGCAAAGCCTCAACTTCTAGCTGTGCACAGCATTGAATCGGATGCGTCGTCGTGTTGCGCTCATCTCAGAGGCATGCTACGCACACAGCTTGACGTCGCATCTCAACAGTGAATCAAAGACGAACTGAATCGGTCTTTTGGTGATTCAAGGACATGATCATTGTTTGAAAACTATCAGTGAAGTCTGGAGACTTTCACGAGGAAGCCTTTGGTGTGCGGGCACTTGGAAGGAAAGCTTGGCAAGAGTATCTGCCAACTCTCCACTGGTAATGTCACCGTGTGCGATATGTTGAAGCAGGGAGATCAGAGCAGTAACAATTACTGGTTCTGTGGATGGAAATGCCATAGCGTTTCTGTGCTCGAGTTGCCCGCTGAAGTTGGAACAAAAATGGGCTGTTACAAGTTATGACTTTTAACTTGAGCTTCGGTAAAAACAATACATATAAGGTTTTTCCATGCTATTATAAGCAGATTTCTAGTCTGTAGCTGATCTTTAGTGATAATATTGACATTCTAGATCTAGCGTGTCCAGATTCCAGATAGAGGTCGCCCGAGTATAAGGCATATTGGTCGCGCTGATGGGCGACGTCAGTACCTACACCTGCACCCGCGCGCGCTATATCCGCTAATTTTGGGACTCAAAATACTCATCCCCACAACCAGTTTGACTGCATACAGCTAGTTAAGGTCTGAATACATCGATATGGCTGCTGAAATAGGATCGTTATTTTGTTAGATCTTCTGCCGAATTTTCCCAAAGTCTGAGTCAAAAGTTCTCGATTAGAACTTCAGATCTTACCCCTTGATTTGGTCAAATTTTTTGAACCGTAAAATGTGCCCCAGAATTCATAAAACCCAGCCCTTCGGTACATCTTGATTTATAAAGTGATCTCTTGTAGTTGAATAAACAGAAAGAACAAGTTAAATGATTTTTAGTTCAATAAGTAAGCTGATAAGTCACAAACTGGTGTCCAGGTGGATGTCCGGGTGGGTGTTCGGGTGTACCTGAGCTCGTAGCTTGTATTACTCTTACCATACATTAGCGTGTTGGATCTAGGTGTTTGACTGATTAATTTGTTCCCTGTGTGTAATGAAGATCTATATATTTATGGTATGCAAGAATAGTATCAGCACACACCCATGTGTTTACACAGATGGGTTGTACATCATTTTGGAGGAGCCAAGAGCAGCATGTCCTTCTTTGGCGGCAACTGTTTTACTGAGTCACCAAACTCCCTGACAGTGATCTCACACTTGACTTCTTTGCACAGCTGCTTCTTTCTGTTGTCCGGGACGTTCTGGAGGAGCATGAGTCCCGAAGATCTCTCGAGTGCTTCGACTGGAATTTCAAACTGTTGCAGTGGGGTGTTGTTGTCAATGATAGCGTTTGGCAGGACGAATGCACCCACGGACAGCTCACCGTTTGGTTTCTCACCAACGACGAGTTTGAAGAAGTGGGTTGGGACGGCGATGTTTGGTGGGTTTCCGATGACTTCGTAGGAGACGCGCCATTTCCCATCTGGTCCCTTCTTTGGGAGGTAGAGTGGACCAGTGACGACGCGGACGGATGGGAAGACTTTTGTCATATCACGACAGAAGAATTCGAGATGAGCCCAGTAGTCTCTGTTGAAGCCCTGTCCCACTTGTGGAGAGATGTTTGTGAGGAAGAATGTCTCATCCATTGCCTGTTGGGAGAACTTGGCATCAGCAGCAGGGGCTTGATGGCCTCTATCGTAGCCTGAGCGGAAGTAGTCTCTGAGCTGGGCTCTGAATTTCACAGGGATGGCTTCATCCTCCTTGAAAATGGACTTTTTGCGGTCTGTGTCCCCGTTTCTCTTGAGGGAGTCTGGGGTCATGTGTTCAATGACATAGTATGGATTGCGTTTCTGGCGATCGTAGCACGACACGAACTCGAGATGTGTCTGGAGGTCATGAACCGGGCCTGGGAATCCGTACTTGAAGAACTCTGAAGGGTTTGGAGAGTTTCCAGAAGATGGGACAGGAGAGGATGGGCGTTGGACAGGTAGTGGAGATGAGGATGAGGAGGTGCTGGAAGGTGTCTGAGTGGCCGGTGAGGACTTGCCCCAGAAAAAGTTTGCGACTGCTCCTGAGAGACCTGCACCAATGACAGCTGCAGTGACGTGTTTGGACATAGTGGCGTCAGACAATGAAGGATAGCGACAGGAAGACTCTGCGTAGTTAGTTTGCAGTCAGATCTCATCGCTTCAAAAATTCCCGCCGGTACGCGTCAGAAATCGCGGCTTCTCACGGGCGGGTTTCTAGTGGAGAAGGGTTGAGTTTTGGTGGATTTGGGCCAGTATTTCGGGAGTTCTTGGTTGTAAAAGTGAGCAGTGTTGAGTGTGATAGACTGGCTTTGAATCCATAGTACTGTTTTCAAAACGGAGCTCAAACGCGTTGCAACGACCTGTTTTATCCGTAATCTTTCAGCTCGTTTCTGTGAGGGGCTGCCGAGTTTTTACGCGATCGATGAGCGGAAGACGAGAACAGGCACTGGAGAATTGAGAAGTGAGCTTGACAGAGTCTGGATTAGTGTTCTTGCATTTGAGTGATCGTGATGATTACAGTGGTGCTATTTTATTTGGCGCTTGACTTACAATAATGTGCGCAATTTCAGGTCAACCCCCTTGATGATCTGCCTTGTCGGTCCTGTGGATGAGCAACAGCAAGTTTAACAGCACTACAACAGCGATCATGAATACAACAGATACTCCAGTAAAGGTCATTAGCAGATACAATTTGTGTTTATTCATGATAAGAGTAGCGTTCGTTTAGACTAAGTTGAATGAAGATCATCATGATCCAAGATCACGTGCAACAATCTGAACAAGGCACCGTCTTCCCCCTTGTTGAACTATAAAACAAAGACAACCGCAGTGCTTCCACAAATTCCATCATCGTCTCTGCTCGTTGTTGCCTCGTTAATTACAGTGCTTTGGGCAGTCCAGAGAACAAAAGGATCACCCACTGTACACACAGTGACACAAGCACCACCCCACTGCCACCATGTCAATAGCCGCTCTGATCAAGCTCGAAGCAGTGTTCATCGACGTCGCATTCAACGTCCTCATGATCCCAGTGACCTGCACTTCCGCCTTGATCGAGCTCTTCGATACCACGGAGTACCCATCCACAAATAAGGATGGCACCATCAAGGAAGCCACCAGCAAGGAGAACACCTTCGACAGCAAGCAGTCCCTGAAGACCATCAAGGCACACTGGATGGCGTACGTCTTTGCACTCCAAACGCTCTACCGCGACGTCAGACAGAGCTCAACTGCCATGACTGTGATCTATGTCCTTTTCTCCATCTGGATGCCACCTGTGGCCATGGCGTTGGCGTATGGCGCCTGTGACAAGACGGTGTATGTCCTCATCGGCACGGTTTGCCTTCCAGCGTTCTGGCCTTTCTATACCGCTTATGCGGTGTACAAGACTGTCATTCAGAGATAGTAATGTATTGCTAACGATATCATGATTATGTTAAACAGTAGTAGAAGTAAAAGAGTAGTGGTGTGGCATGCCCAGCATGCGTTTGAACCAGTGTCATTATGCAACAAAGGAGGAGTAGAAGATCTTGACATCGTTGACGTTCATGATGTACCGGATCTTGTTCTCGAGGTCGTTAGTCGTAAAGTTGTTGATCGTTTCGTTGTAGATGTTTCCCAAAAGGTACAATCTCTGGAGTGCTGGGATGTTGCGGAGGAAGTTCATGATCCTGAATGTGATGTGCAACTTCAACGAGTTCTGGTTGGAGATGGTGAGGTATTGGAGTTGTGGCAAGTTTGGGTTGTGCAAGAACTCGCGGAACCGTTCAGAAAGGATGAACTGATGGTTGAGGTATGTCAAACGTAATGTCGTGATACAAGACCCAAACGACTTGAGCTGGAAGGGATAGTTCCACGAGCAGTTGATCAAGTCCAACTCCTTGACCTGAAAGCGGAGTTCCTCAACATCGTCATCGTCAAAGTCCAACAGAAACCCATTGATGGTCAAGTGCTTCAAGGATGGGAATGGCTTGCAGTGGTTCAAGTTGAAGCTCGGTGCTGATTCTGCCGTGGTCAGAAGCTCCAACGACTCCACCTGTGGCATATCTCCATTGTACTTCAAGAAGTTCGAGCTTCCTTGAACCATCAATGTCAAGTGTCGCAAGTTCTCAAACTCACAGACAAACACATCAAACTTGAAGTTCCACTCATGCTGGATGTTTGCATCGACGATGCTCACCTTCTCGACGTACCGCTTCACCAAATCATCATCATGCAACGTCTCGAGGCTTCGTACCACAGGGACAACGCTTCCGTCCGAGCCTCTCTTCCTGGCCCGCTGTATCAACTGCGGATATTTGTCCAAGATGAAGTCCCATTTCAGACTGACGCTCTGGAAGATGTATGGTCGCATGGCCTCTCTGAACTCCCGGTCACAGCACGATAAAGACACGAGGTCGGCGTGGGAGACATGTTTGAAGATCTGGAGGAGGATCTCATGTGGGAACGGGAGATGGTGCGGTGTGGATGCTGTCATGTGTAGAGTGTGTGTGTGGGGTGAAAGGGGATAGAGGAGATCTCTGTGGCTGGCGGAGGATGAAATGTGAACAATTTCCGATTGAGTGAATGTGTGTGAAAAGAAGGAAGTGTGTGTTTTAAGTAGACCAGGTGTAGCGGGGGTTTCAGAGGTGTTTATTGCACAGAAGAACCTGTTTAGTTGACTCAGATGGCTGTTTTGTATGGCCGCGTTAGTCATTGTTTTGGGTGGGAAAATCGCGGTGTTGTGCGGTACCGGGACTGCGGCGCCGGTTCCGGCCAGTACACTTACTCTAACTCTTACTACTCATAAAGGTCTCTCTGTGATCTGTCATTTTAAACCGCTCTATGAATGAATTACCTCCGCAAGATCAACCATCTCCTTGACCTTGTTTGCCATCACGTGTTGTGCTCCCTCTCTCTCAAACCACGTGCTCTCCGTCACCTTACCAACAACCTTGAGCTCGTCAAACTCGCGTTGTACCACGAGTGCCTGGCCCAATGGCAACTTTT
This sequence comes from Petasospora veronae, assembly GCA_030563065.1. NCBI lineage: Eukaryota > Fungi > Ascomycota > Saccharomycetes > Phaffomycetales > Wickerhamomycetaceae > Petasospora > Petasospora veronae. The sequence goes on along the minus strand of JAKUBA010000008.1, from coordinate 284,611 downwards.
CTCCCGTTAGTTTTCTTCCTCTGATGTATGTGATTGTCTCATTTGGTGTTGTGCTTGGTTGTGTGTCAAAGTGCTGGAGGGAGTGTGCTCCGGTGTATCTGATGCGCACAGGGACGGAGTGGAGCTTGTACTCTTTGGCGTTGTGTGGGCTGGTGATGTTCATAATGCGGCGAGACTTTGGAGTTCAGAGTTCTGGTGAGTAGATGGTGTGGGATCTGCCAGGCTGTGGATAGTATGGAGACTGGTGGCTTTGCAGACTAGAGTGATGAGGAGGCGAGAGACGCGGAGACGCGTCGTTTTGACGCGTTTCGAGAATCACCCGAACACCACAATACACACAAACCTCTCGACCAACAGTGACTCTACTAGCACAATCGATATGATTACATCTTTTTGATCGTTCATTTCCATCATCCTGAACACCAAGAGTCCTGTAGTAAACCCAGGACCCGTCTTCCAAACAGAGTATATGGCCCAGCCATGCTTCTCTGAGAAGTTTGTTCGTCATCCTATCGGGGACAATTCACCTCCAAAATCTGATATACAGCTCATACCCAGACATCCAGACATATTGTCCAAATCAGTCCAACTTGACATCATCCTGTTTTGTAGAATGCTCCACTGGGATTTCCTCTGTGAATGCCACAACGATGAATCCGATGAGCACGACGTTAGCCACGAGAGCAGCGAGCCCACCTGAGAGGAGGTCATTGCGGCCTGTGATACAGTTAGTAGTCCGTCATCGATGAATTGAATAGAATGGAGACTCACCGAACAGCCATTGTGTGAAGAAGAAAGTGATAAGTGGGAAGGAGACCATGGCTCCCGTGAAGAAGATGAGCTTTCTTAAGACGGATCTGCTGGGTTGTTAGGGTCAAGGTGTGAAAGATACGGGTTTCAAAGAGGATTCACGCACTGAGGAATATCGACAGCCATTGTGTATAGTGTAGATTGGAGTGGTTGCTGGCGTAATGAATGGGTACAATGACAGCGTTGTAATGAGCTCGCCCACACAGAAGATTGTAGTGGCGCAGAGCATTTTCGCGAATCGATGAATTACATAAGCCAGCGGTAGGCGCCGCACTTTGAACATACGGCTCCCTACTTCTCAATGCCTCGTTGATCTCCTAATTGCGCAAGTTTCGGTGACTATAAAGTGTCCAGGAAAAGAACAAAGAGAGTCACTCGAAGACCATATCGAACCTGGCTATAGCAGGAAATATGACCACTTTTAACATAGAACCGGAGTGCCAATGCCACACGTGCCACGCCCAGAGGGCGAACCCCTTCACCAGACCATCCACCATCGGCGCCCTTGTGCATCTCATGAGGTGCATTCTCTGCTACAATAAGGACATTGACACATTTCGGGCGCTTGTAGGCGCATACCCTCAACTGGTAAAGCTGATTCTTGTTGTTACTGACACTCCCAAGACCCCAAACAGACTGCTGGGTCTCACCAAGGTTGACAGGTCCACCACTTATAAACCCGTCCTCATTCCAATCACTGTCCCTTCCATCTTTGTGGACCACTTCAACAGCCGTATGCGGAGCTCCCAAGTGTTTATCATCCTCTCGCTCAGCGTCTATGATCCAAAGTTCAATATCAGCGTGGGCGACAAGTCTCTACCCACGACGCTCCTGAACAGGGACATCCCAGTCCTCCTGGAGCCATTCACATCCCGTCACGCACTCGCGCACTTTCTCCCAATCATACTTGAGTGGAGCCAAGCACCTATAATCATGCAGTCACTACCCAACCATGACTTCCGCCCCTATTGGGGTGTTCCTGTCAAAGGGTATGATTTTCTGCAATGCCCGTCTGGCTACTATCGAGCATTCTTCCTTTCTATAAGTCCGATATATGGAGGAGGCTATCAGTCACAGCACAGGCTGAAGCATTTACATATGGGCAAAGCTTTAGACAAGGTAGGAGATGCATTCCGGAGTGGCTACCACAGAACTCAAACGGTCTTTGAAAGAACGACAACATACAATTCACTTGAGCTAGTGCTTGCTTACCCCGAGACACGCACACCAGTCATCAAGGTTTCTCGCCCTCGTAAGCGATGTCACTACTCCAGCTTTAGACTAGAGAGTATGCGGTGGTCCAGGATGTGTCCGGATGGTTCTGTTACCGTGTCCTCGAAAAAACCAATGCCTATAACAATTCAGGACAGACAGACGGTCATCAAGGAACTGAACCACTGCAAACAGTTCGCATACGTTGGGATTCCTGACGAGTTCCTTCTTTTGACGTGCTGGGGAAACGCTGAGTCTCTCGCATGGTGCAGACTGACGCCACCGCCTGGCCATCCTCACATCTCAGCTCCTGGTTGCAAGGAGCTTCCCATGCCTGTTTGTCACAATCTGAAGAGATTCAAGCTGATTGGAGAGGTGAGAGAAGACACGCGTGCCATCATTGGGTTTGATGCCCCGTCCTTGGAGTGGCTTTGTCTGGTGACTCTCGCAAAGAGTGAGACTGTATGGGATTTGAAGCACCTGCTCAATGGGAAGGTCCCAGCAACACTCACCAAGGTACATCTGTGCCACGCTACAAATGGCTGTACGGCAAAACTGACAGAGCAGTGTTTGGCACCGATTGCTGCCTGTGTCAAGGAGCTGTTCATCACTGGCTTTGACCCAGCAGGGCTCCTTCATTCGTCGCTGGTGTTTGACTCCTTGGAAACCCTGTGCTTGGATGCCTTCGAGATCAGGCGGTCTGTTGACAAGACACTGGATGTTTCTATCAGTGAGAAGAGATTCCCAGTTCTGAGGTCATTGGTTCTCCGTCTACGCAGTGCGTTCCCAACAAAGAGACCACTCCTTTCTGTGGACACGATCACAGTCAGTGTCCCCGACTCTGTTGACAGCCTGGAGATGAGCCTTGGTCTGATTCAACACGTCCAAACAGTGAAGGCGAACGGGAGTGCACTAAATCAGGGTTTGGGTTTGCAATGGCCCAAGGTTGTGGGAGTCGTGATGAAAGGGTTCTGGGATAGTGCGAGATGGACGAGAAAGGCCAACTCTGGTGATAAGTTCCAGTATACCACATCAGGAGGAAGCCAGCTCATCTACGATCTCTACAGGGACGAGTGGAATGACATCACAACATGATTGGAAATGAATATACAAAGACTCAGCAGCTTGATTGTGTCACATACGTAGAGTACGATGAAAGCTGCAGCTCGCGCCGCACGAGCCAGCTGCTGTGCGCATACCATCACAGTCAATCTCCAATCTCCAATCTCGGAGCTGGTCTTCTCTGAGGATAAACAGAGACACTAAACGTCTTAGAGGTGATCGGAGTTTGGGGGAGAAGCCCGGTTTGGAGACGAGATGCATGTTTGATAGCACGGATAGGGGAAGTCGGTTGATTTGGGTCCAATAATAGCGCGAGTTGGGAGGGCTGGGGCTGTCTCCGATACAGCCACTAACTCCAGGTTTGCCGCAGTTGAGGAGTCATGGGTCTTAGGAGGGGAGAGGGGAGCCACAGGTGCATCCGTTTATTCCTTCAGTAGTTTGGTATCTCTGTGGATCATGTGATTTCGTGAAGCCTAGTTATGCCTTCAAACCCTGGATGAGTAGATGCTGGGCTTGAGGGGGGAAGTCTCGTATGGCGGGGCGTTTAGATAAGGGTCCGGCGCGGATGGCTGCCTAGACACTTCAGACAATTATGACACACCCAGGACTCAGAAGCCAACAGTCATTTTCCACCACAAAAGGCACCAAAATTATCTCAAAAGTTGTGTGATTTCCCAAAAGGAAGGCGCAAGAGATTGGCCTTATCCAGGATCAGGTTTGATGCGCTCGGTGCTAACTGCTGATTAGAGCTCCGGCCCCGAAGGAGTCAGCAAGGTCACTAGTTCTTTAGGCTCTCGCCTACAGTCTCCTACCACTGCTCTGAGCACAGCGAGCCCGCCCACCGTCCATAGGAGCAACGTGTCTCGGAATGTCTATGGGGCCATTTTTGGGAGTTGGGAGTTGGTTGGCTGCTCACTGCAGGCTTGGGGCACATGGAACAGGGAGCACATGGCGCACCGAACGTCGAACAATAGGGGGGCCCACAGGGCCCAGCGGGCGATCGGCTGCTTACGCCTTTTACACTTTGGACACATCAAACAAAAAACATGTCAACACAACCTTCTATCGCTGTTGATCTTACCCGTGAACTCCGTGGATCCTATTATGACTCTGAGCCCTGTTGTTGGGCAACTATGACGTAGTTAGTTACATAAGCAATGGTGCCCCGCTTACCTAACAAAGCTGCCTTTTCCCGTTTATTTTGGAGCCTGGGCCGTGTTCGCAGACCCGTGCACTCCCTCAGAGAAAAACATCACGGCGGCTGTTTATAAAGGCACCGGCCGCCCACCACCATTCGCCCAACCGCTAACGCCCCACCGCCCGAACACCACCAACAACTCGCCCAAACGCACTGGAACACAGCAGAGGACCATCCTGATCCAGCCGCTACATTGCCGCCCATACCGTCCTGCTACATCCGCCACATAGCCCCCGCCTAACCCAGGCTGCCTCGCCCCTTTCGAACATCGAACATCGCCCAACGGCCGAACCCCTCCACTGAGACTTTGAAGACAATCCTGTCCTCAGCTCAGCTCCACCTTGCTCTTGCTCAAATAACGCTGAACAGAACAGCTCACACACAGCGGCTCGCCTCCCGCACAACGAGGAACACCACATAGCTCCCGACACACCCCACATGCCAACAAAGCTCGCCACGATGACAGAGGAAAAGAAGAGCAGAAATCCTTTCAGCATGATCAAGAGGTCGGTCACTCAGCTGGGCCATGGCCACAACTCTGCCCCCACAGCAGCAGCTAACCCATCACAAGGCGACTCGGCCAAGGGCGCAGCCACCGTCCATGGCAGATCCAGAGCCTCTACGCTATCAAGACCAGACCCAAGCGTGGCAGCACAGCAGCGTGTCCCAGGTAAGCCAATCACCCGTGCCAACACCATCCAGGGTATCAAAATGGCTGGCAAGAACGTGAACCCATTCGCCAAGCCACCATCCAGTGAAGCCTTTGACGTTCTGGGCACTGGCCAGTCCATTGCTGCTCCAAGAAACTCCAACACGAACCACTCACAACGAGCATTGTCGAATTCTGGCAGTGGACTGAACTCCCGCGAGGCAATGTCTCCATTCTCAGCCAGTAGCTCAAGAACTCCATCTCAGATGTCATCACATGGCGCCGCTGGTATGGCTGCCTCCTTTGACGAAGAGAAGAAGAACGTCCTCCCATTGCCTATTGAAGACCCGAACAAACACCTCCCAGAAGAGCTTCACCAACGACATGTCTCCTTCCAAGATTTGTTTGTCATTCCAGATAAGGCATCAGGAAAGGACCGCAGTCTTGGTGATGGTGCTAGTGCCAACGTTCGTGTTGCACAGCACAAGGCTACAAACAAGTTGTACGCGCTCAAGAAGTTCCTCATGTTGGATAAGGAAGAGGTTCCACACTTTTACGACCGTGCTACGAAGGAGTTTGTCATTGCAAAGAAGTTGTCAGGAAACGCACACATTGTCGACTGCTACGCCTTGGTCAAGGTTCCAACTTCAACGGTGTTGAACAGAGGATGGGGATTCATCCTTGAGTACTGCAAAGGTGGTGATTTGTTCTCACTTGTCACAAGAACAGGATGGAAGGCATCTCCAGGTAATGAGAAGCTTTGTTTGTTCAAGCAGATTGTCTATGGTGTCAAGTTCATGCATGACAATGGTATTGTCCACAGAGATTTGAAGCCAGAGAACGTGTTAATAACAGAACAAGGTGTTTGCAAGCTCACAGACTTTGGTGTTGCCGAGTATACACACGAAGACCACAGCAACAACCCTGACTCGCCCATCAAGCTCGGGAACTCGTTTGTTGGTTCTCCCCCATACGTGCCTCCAGAGGTGCACGCAGTTCAAGATGGCAGCCGCAAGACGTATGACCCCTACGCACCAGACATGTGGGCTCTTGGTGTCATTCTATTCTGTCTCTTCTACCAGAACACACCCTTCCAGAAGGCTCTTGGTACAGACTCTGGATTCAGAGAGTACAGACAGAGTCTGAACAGATTTATCTCTGACCACCCATCGTTCAAGCACAAGGACGTCAACGTTGGACCAGGACCTGAGTTCAAACACGCTAAAGAGTTCCCAAATATTCACGTTGCAAGACTCGCTTGGAAGCTTGTTGACTTGGACCCAGAGATGAGATACACCATGGATGACTTGATGACAGACCCTGCATTCAAATCCATCGAGTGCTGTGTTGATGAGGATTCCAGTGACCACCACCCATCCTACTGGGCCATGTGTGATTCTATCATGAGCATGCCAGATGGTGCTGAATCTGAAGGGTCTGCTTCAGGAAGTCCTGCCTTCAAGCCAAGCCGCTCGATGCTTGACTTCACAGCAATCCCAACAGAGCCGTTGAACATTCCTTCAACACAGACACAGCCTTTGTCTATCACTACTGGCTTCTCTGTACCGTCTTCCACCATCACTCCACCAGCATCTGCCACCTCACCATCCGCATCTTCTGCCATTCTGCAATCTCCACCCTCCCACACAATCGTCACCTTAAAGGATGCTGCAGGCCTTCCTACTGTCAGTGAAGTATCCGAGTCCCTGTCCACATCACCAACCACGACCACAACAAATACCCTGGGCAAGACGTCGCTGGACACACGGACTGAGAGTATGTTCTATGTTGCCAATGACAGTACCCCAGACCACAGCACCCCATCCACCGACTCAGTACAGGCGTTCCCACAACGCTCTCCTCTGGAGCAACAGCGCACTTCGCCTCCTCGCTCGATGATTGATGGCATGTATGAGGCGCCTTCTCCTGTGGCTGTCTCGCCTGTGAACAACACCGCACCGATGTTGAGAGCCTCATCGTTCTCAAGTGTCACATCACGGTCGAGTGTGCACAGTAATGGGAAGAGCAGAAAGAAACATCACCATTTGGATGTCTCGAATGTTCAGCACCGTGCGAGCTTCACAAAGAGATGATGATGTGGTGAGTTGTGTTGGGGATTGTTGCACCGATCTACAATGGTTATTGTATGGCATGGTGTGTGAATGTATTATTGTTTTGTTTGGTGGCATGAGATTAAGTTGATCTATTCTCGTCTTTCATTGGTATTTGCAAATGTGCCATTTTCATCATTCTTGTTTTGTTTGTTTGTTTGCAGTATGACTCTATAGTAGTCTAAAGCAACGATACGTTAATATTCCAGCTGTATGTACAAGCGACCATCATCCGGTCTTTGTCACCATCTAAACGTCTTTGCCCTCCTCTCTCTGGCCTCCCTGAACTTTCTCGTAAACCACCAGCCATACGCGACACCAGCAAGACTTCCACCTAAGTGTGCTGCATAGTCAAAGGACCCCCATCTCATGACACATCCAGCAAAGTTCCATGCCGTTGCGCCCAAGAAGGCAAACCACGCACCACCAGGGATCGGGAACACGAACACCATGATCTTTGCTGTTGGGATGAGGTATGCGAATGCACCAAACACACCAAAGAGTGCACCGGAAGCACCAAGTGATGGAGCACTGACTGGGATACGCATAAGGATTGGGTATGCAATCGACACGAGTGACGAGATGGCTGCGGCGTTGAAGTAGAGCTGTGTGAAGTTGCTGGCACCAATCATCGAGCAGAGAGAGGTACCGAATGAGTAAAGAGCAAGCATGTTTGCACCGAGATGCCACAGTTCCTGATGGGAGAAGGCAGAGCCAATGACACTCCATGGGGAGTACATTGAACTCTTCTCAAGAAGAGCGTATCTGTTCAGGAGGCGCCAGTACTTTGGGAGTCGCCAAAGCCCAAACACAGCAACATTGACACCGAGAATGGCATACACCAAGTGTGATGGGTTCTTTGCAAAGTGGTTGAACGGTGGGAGCTGGAAGAGGTAGGGCGTGACGAGGGTTGTTCCTGTGACGAAGATACCAGTAAAGATGGCGGCCTTCTTGAGTGTCTGCCAGTTGTTGGAGTAGTGATAGTTCGAGACCTTGATGAACTTGACCATTCCTGTTGAGTGGAACTCCTTGATTTGGACCATCTGGCGTGGTGGCAGCTGCTTGAAGGATTTCGGAAGGAGAGGGAACAGCGATGATCTCAGCATGGAGCCGATGTGTGGGACACTGGAGGAGGCACGCGACACGTTGGCCACGTTTCCGAGGAAGAAGTGCTTCCCGCAGTTGGCAGCAAACCTGGAGGCCATCTTTTGGGGAGTGCTAGTTGGTTTCAGCTTGTTTGTGGAGTTGCTGAAGTTGCTGCAGTTGATGCTGATGGGAGATCTGTGTGGCAAACTGCTAGTGGTGTCCGGGTGTCAGAGGTAGTTATGGATGTATCGAAGTTGTTCTATTTGTAGCTTTTGAGTGTTGAATTGGTGGATTTTGAGTCTTCTGATTGGATCATAGACCTCTATTCATCTATACACCTGAAGCGGCCCCCCTGAGATCACTGCCTGCTTCCGAGATCGTCGTACACTCGTTTAGCAGCTCTTCTCCCACGCGTATAACGAAAAACCGCGTCTCTCTTCCACCAGCAACACTCCACCAAACTCCATACTAGAAGCCCGAAAGCACCCAATGCTCAACCCACAGACAAAGCACAAGGAGTTCTCCGGAGTCCCCGGCGTTCTGCTCATTTCGCTCGGTCTTCCAGCGCTTCTGGTCGTGTTCCACCAGCTCGCCAACACGCGGTACCATCTCGAGGGCATCGCTCTGGACTGGGAGCAGTTCACGCACTTTGACAAGAAGTGGTGCTGTATCTGTTTCGACAAGCAGGTGTGGACGTACTACTTGCTCTGGTTCTTCTCGCTTGTGTTCTTTGACCTTGTTCTTCCAGGCGAGAACAAGAAGGGTGTTGTGCTCAGAGACGGCACGCAGCTCGAGTACAAGATCAATGGTATTTCTCTCAGTGCGTTGCTTGTCGTGATCTTGGCTACGAGATTTCAGCTGACAGAGGGGAGAATGCCAGAGCTGGTGTACTTGTATGGCCATATCTTGGAGTTCACTGCCACTGCTGTGATCTTCTCGTTTGCGCTTGCCGTGGTTGTCTACTTGTTGTCGTTTGTACCACTGCGTACTCCAAATGGAGAGGGAACCAATGAAAGAATCCTTGCTACTGGTGGAAACACAGGGAACGCCATCTATGACTGGTTCATTGGCCGTGAGCTGAACCCAAGAGTGTTGGCATGGGACATCAAGCTCTTCTGTGAGCTGCGTCCGGGAATGCTGTTGTGGTTGTTGCTCAACTTGGCCTCATTGCATCACCAGTGGATCACTTACGGTGCTGTGTCAGACTCGATGTGGCTTGTTGTTGGGTTGCAGACATTCTACATCTTTGACGGTGTGCTTAACGAAGAAGGATGTCTCACGATGATGGACATCACCACTGATGGGTTTGGATTCATGCTTTCCTTTGGAGACCTGGCTCTTGTTCCATTCGCGTACTCTTTGCAAGCACGTTACCTGTCGGTGCACCCTGTCTACCTTGGACTGCCATACTCTGTCTTCATCGTTGTGGTTGGTGCCGTTGGGTTCTACATCTTCAAGGCCTCCAACAACCAAAAGTCAGCATTCCGTCAGGGACAGCTGCAACACATGAAGTCGATCCAGACCGAGCGTTCAACAAAGCTGTTGTGCGATGGCTGGTGGAGTCTTTCCCAGCACATCAACTACTTTGGTGACTGGCTGCATGCTCTGTCGTGGTGCTTGCCAACTGGAGCTGTTACTCCACTGACGTATTTCTACGTGATCTACTTTGCTTCTCTGTTGTTGCACAGACAGGTGAGAGACGAGACAAAGTGTAGGGAGAAGTATGGCAAGGCATGGGAGGAGTACGAGAAGCAGGTGCCATACAAGATTGTTCCGTACGTGTATTGATCTCTGTAAGTGACCAAAACAGTGTACATACTACTGTAGTGTGTGTCTTATAAGTTCATCAAATTGCATGTATACGACACCATTGAAGAGATCATGATATAGCCTTGTAACCCACGCTCAACGTGTTAGCAGCTCCACGACACTCACTGGGACTTCTTGTTATCCACCTTCTTCTCCAATGCACCGTAACTGATGTCGAGGGATGCGAGCCACGAGATGGCGGTGACGAGGATGCTGAGCAGGAAGGCCGAGATGATGAGTGCGGATAAGAGACCCGGCGTGAAGATCTTTGGCTCGTATGGCACGGCGGTGGATGAAGCCGTAGCGGACAAAGAAGCAACGTCGACCATTGTGTAAGTGGTTAGTGTGAGGGTTTGTTGGTGGGTTGTGTGTCTCCTCAAGCTCAGTGTTGATCGTTTCGATGTGTGCTGCCTCTATCTCGAGAAGCCAGGCAGTCAGTGAGGGCAATTTAGTGGTGTGCAGGTGTTTACACCTGGGGTTACCCGGTCCCCATTCTACCTCTCGCGTTGGCCTAGTGGGCAGAACAACTTGTCGCAGGTTCGAATCCCGCACAGCACCGCGAACTGCCTCCTTTTTCTCCACGGCGTCTTCCGGCGCGAAAGGAGGGGTGCCGGCGATGACCACATGCAGTAATCCCGGTGCCAAATCCGAGCACTAACGCCGGGCGGGTCGTGGGTGGGCGCTAAATGACCCACACAAAAGAATCGGCCAAAAAAGTGTCAGAAAGGCTCAACGTTCTGCCCTTTTCAGCACCAAACTTGCACTTCAACGACACCAACGACACCAACAGCCACGTACACAGACCCCGCTACTCCTCAATACGACCATGAACAGAGAGCCAGCCATCTCAAACCTGTCCAGCGCGCTCAAGTCGGTCTCCCTGGAGCCGACCACCCAGCAGCTCCATCAGCAGCTCTCCAACAACAATAACCACAACCAGCAGACCCAGAACCGCATCTCGGAGCTCTTCAACAACCTCCCAGACGAAGGCTACACGCTCTTCTCACACCGCTCAGCTCCCAACGGATTCAAGGTCGCCATTGTGCTCTCAGAGCTCGGCCTCGACTACCGCACAGTCTTCCTCGACTTCAATGCTGGCGAGCAACGTGCCCCAGAGTTTGTCCAGATCAACCCCAACGCCCGCGTCCCGGCACTCATAGACCACGCTGCCGACCAGCTATCCCTCTGGGAGTCCGGTGCCATCATGCTATACCTCTGCCAGAAGTTTGTGCGCGAGTACGGCGAGTGCCCACTATGGCCTGTCGACTCCTTGGCTGACCAGTCCCAGATCATGTCATGGCTCTTCTTCCAGACGTCAGGACACGCTCCGATGATCGGCCAGGCACTCCACTTCCGCTACTTCCACACACAACAGGTTCCAAGTGCAGTTCAGCGGTACACGGAGGAGGTGAGACGTGTCTACGGTGTTGTGGAGATGGCCCTTGCAGAGAAGAGAGAAGCACTCATCATGGAGCTAGACACAGACAACGCAGCTGCCTACTCTTCGGGGACAACACCAATCTCACAGTCCAAGTTCTTTGACTATCCAGTGTGGCTTGTCGGTGAGTCCATCTCCATCGCAGACCTGGCCTTTGTGCCGTGGAACAACGTTGTGGACCGTATCAGCATCGACATCAAGGTGGAGTTCCCAGAGGTGTACAAGTGGACAAAGCACATGATGAGAAGGCCAGCCGTTGTGCGGGCACTCAGAGGAGACCAGTAAGTCATACAGGCCCACACACATACCAAAAGAGTTTGAGCTCACCACTTTGCATCCCCCCTAATGAATCACACGTTTATTGACCCCCTAGAAGCGGTAGATACTACAATTGCAGTCATAAAAAGGAGATTATAGTAAAATAGAAAATTGCACCAACCTGCACTGTCAAAAAGAGAGAGAACTGAAGAGAAGGGCCGACAATTAAACAAGATGGCATGTGAGTCAGGCCTTCTTCTCTCTCAGAAATTGATCAACAATTCGAGTCAGAAAAAGACAACAAAGGTAAGAACCAGGAAGCCATTGTGTTGTGTGGGATCATAAAAAAGTGTGTTTGAATGTCAGCAACATCATAAAAAGAGGAGTATGGGAACAATAAAGAGGTACAGTCAACTCAGCCTTGTCAAAAGGGGGGAGCGAGGTGGAACAAAACATCGGAATGTCATTGGCAGATGTAGGGATGTCCCTCTCAGCCGGAATAGTCTGTGTTGTGTGTCTGTGTCTGTGTGTAAAGATGTCTGAACCACCAGCAAACCAGTCAACTCACAAGTCCCCAAACTCAACTGCACCAAAGGTGTTCTCGCTCGAGTACAGCACGTACAAGAACCCGTCCTCGTCCTTGTGCTCTTCGTAGATGGAGCTCACTGTAGCAGCCGTTGGAGGCAAGATGTCATTGACAAAGATGAAGATGGCCTTCTCAGGAGGCAAGTTGATTCTCTTTCTGATCACGTACACGAGCTGTCCAATGGTCAAGTCGTATGGCACCAAGTACTTCTTCTTGTCAATCTCAGGCAAGTTCGACTTCTCGGCTCTTTCGCAGATGATTGGGATCCTGTTGTCGAATCTCTGCAGAATCTTCTGGGCCTCAGCCTTTCTCTTCTCTGTGAGTGTGTTAGTACGTGTTGTTTTGGGGATAGCAAGGGTGGCGCAGAGGGAGGGAGGGAAGCCAGGCAGGCAGCCACCGAGCCTCCGGAGCCGTGGGAAAGAGCTTACCGAATGGGTGTTCGTCCTTGAACTGGAATCTCATGGTGTCAAAGTGTCTTTCAAGCGTTGTTAGCGTCCTTTTGGTGCTTCCGGAACGAGCAAGAGACGCGTTGTTGTGCTTTTTTAGGTGGCGGCTTTTGTGATAAGCAAGGTGGGGACCGCCCTCGGATTACGTCACGGTGTTATCTCAGCCCGGCGAGTTCCGACCGCAGTGTGGGGCCATTCATCGCCGAAGCCATAGAAATGAGGAGGATCAGCACTCAAGACTCACTGGATATCCACCGCAAATGACGCTAAAGGGATCCACACGGCCAGCTAAGCGACTCATAGAGGCCACGGGGAAGTGCTCACAAAGTGTAAGTGCTTGAAACGCGCTATTGACGGGCTCAGAAGGACTAACAACCGGCCAGGCCACCGTCTATGGCGAGTGCATCCTTCTCCACTACCAGGAGCTCAGAAAGGACGCCTGTGAGCAGGAATTCAGGATCTTCAAGCAGTGTGTGCAGACAAACCTCAAAGGAAGGCTCTGACTCCGAAAACATCGCTACATCAAGCACCATCTAGCAGCTATTTATTTGACGAACAGGAAATGAAAAAAATGTACAATACTCTAACCTCCCTTCTCCTAGCTCAGATTCTCAAGATTCTGAGGTTGAAGATAGTGTCGTTGATGGCCTGCTCCTCATCGGCAACAACCTCCTTGTCGGACTCGCTGAATGGCTCCAAAGTGCCTCTCAGTGTCTTGTCAAGCATCTCCTTGTGTGTTTTGATGACAGTCTCAAAGTCAATAGTGTCCTTGATCAAGCTGTACTGAACGGCAACATCCTCAGTGGCCTCCAAACCACCCTTCTTTCTGAGTCTCTGGATACGGTTCACCAACTCACGGGCAAGACCCTCAGTCTTGAGCTCTGGGTAGATGTTGATGTCCAAGATGATCAAAACCTCCTGGTCGGTTCTAACCTCCTGACCCTCAGTGGCCTTGCCCTCTGGCAAACCTCTCTGGACGGTCAAGTCACCAGCAACAAGGTCAATACCAGCGACGGTGATCTTACCCTCAGCAGCATATGTCTCAACCTCAGCGGTGGTCAAAGCTGGAAGAGCAGCCTTCACCTTCTTGGCATCACCCTTCAACTTCTTACCAAGCACTGGCCAGTCAGCAACAGCAGTGTACTCAACACCGTACTTCTTCTCATCAGAGGTGATGACCAAGTCACGGATGTTCAACTCCTCAATGATGTACAACTTGAGAGCCTCAATGTCCTTCAAGTACTCCTCATCGCTGTGCAAGATGACCAACTGCTTCAATGGGGTCTTGAGCGAGATCATCTTCTTTTCACGGATGTTACGACCGAGCTCAATGACTGTCTGCATGCGCTTGACAGCAGTCTCAATCTTCTCGTCAAACAAGGCATCGTCAACGGTTGGGTAGGACAAGAAGTGGACGGATCTGGTGTCGACACTGAACTTGGCCAACTCGGACTCCTCGAACAAGCCTTGGAGTCTCAAGTAGATGGTGTCGGCCAAGAACGGCGTGAATGGAGCCATGGCACGGGACATGGCAAACAAGGCACCGGTCAATGTGTTGAGGGACTTGGTGGTGTCCTCGAGGGAAACCTCGCCCTTAAGACGACGTCTGTTGAATCTGATGTACCAGTTGGTCAACTGGTCAATGAATCCAAGCAATCTTGGAACCACAGTGTATAGTCTGTACTCCTCCATCTCAGCGTGGATGAACTTGATGAGTGACTGCAAAGAAGCCAAGATCCATCTATCCATGACGTTGTCGGAGATGATGGCAGAGTCGTACTTGAAGTCAATGTCGTCGTTCTTCTTCAAGAGAGCAACGGAACCCTCCAAGAACTTGACACAGTTCCACCATGGAAGCAAAACCTTGGAAACAACCTCCTTGACACCTTCCTCCTTGAACTTCAAAGTCTCAGCACGCAACACTGGGGAGTTGATCAAGTACAATCTCAAAGCATCAGCACCGTACTTGTCCAAAACCAAAGTTGGATCTGGGTAGTTTTTGAGACGCTTGGACATCTTCTTACCATCAGCAGCAAGCACGATACCGGAGACGATAACGTTCTTGTATGGAGCAGTGTTGAACAAGTGAGTACCCAACACGGTCAAAGTGTAGAACCAACCTCTGGTCTGGTCCAGACCTTCAGAGATGAAGTTAGCTGGGAATCTCTTGTGGAACTTCTCCTGGTTCTCGAATGGGAAGTGACCCGAGGCGTATGGCATAGAACCAGACTCGAACCAACAGTCAAACACCTCCTCGATTCTCTTCAACTGACCCTTTCCTTGCTTGGATGGGATGGTGATGTCGTCAATCTTGTCTCTGTGCAAGTCAGTGATGTCGTCTCTTCCAGAAAGAGTCTTCAGCTCCTCAATGGAGCCAACACAGACAATCTCCTCAAAGTCATCAGAGACCCACAATGGGATTGGTGTACCCCAGTATCTGTTTCTAGAAACGTTCCAGTCACGGGCGTTGGCGATCCAGTTGGTGAATCTCTTTTCCTTGATGACGGATGGGACCCATCTTGTCTTTTCAACATTGTCGAGCATGTCTGGGATGATCTCTTTGATACGGACGAACCAGGCTGGAACGGTTCTGTAGATCAATGGGGTGTCTGATCTCCAACAGAATGGATAACTATGTCTGATCTGCGATGCGAGCAAGATGTTCCCAGACTCAGTCAAGTGCTTGATGATCTTGGAGTCAGCATCCTTGACATAGACACCTTCCCAGAGCGAGACCTCACTTGTGAAACAACCATTGTCGTCAACTGGGTTTGGTGGGAGGAGCTCCTCGTTGATGACACCAGCAGCGGTGGCAGCGTTGAAATCCTCCTCACCAAAGGCTGGAGCCTGGTGGACGATACCGGTACCAGAGTCAGCAGAGACGTAGTCAGCAGCAATGATTCTGAAAGCGGTGGCCTCGAACTTCTCGTAGAAGAAGTCAAAGAGCGGGACGTACTTCTTACCGGCAAGGTCCTTACCCTTGATCTTCTCGACAATCTTGTACTTCTCAGCAGCTGGCTTCTTGTACAAGGTCTTGATGAGGGACTCGAGCAAGATGAAGTACTTGTCCTTGTTCTCATCATAGATCTTGACGTACTCGAACTCTGGGTTGACAGCAAGGGCAATGTTGGATGGGAGTGTCCATGGGGTAGTGGTCCAAGCGACGAAGAATGTCTTTGGGTCATCGACAGTCTGGAAGGCAATGGTGACTGCTGGGTCCAAGACGTCCTTGTAGTTCTGCTGGGCCTCGAAGTTGGCGAGTGGAGTGGTGAGTCCAGTGGAGTATGGCATGACTCTGACACCTCTGTAGACCTGGTTCTTCTCGAAGAGCTGCTTGAAGACCCACCACACAGACTCCATAAACTCTGGGTAGAGGGTCTTGTAGTCATTGTCAAAGTCAATCCAACGACCGAGACGGCCAATGGTCTTTCTCCACTCACCGGCGTATCTCATGACAATGGCACGACACTCCTCGTTGTACTTGTCGATACCCATGGCCATGACGTCTGCCTTACCAGTGATTCCGAGCTTCTTGTCAATCTCGTGCTCGATTGGAACACCGTGCGTGTCCCAGCCGAATCTTCTCTCGACGTGGAAGCCGTTCATGGTGGCGTATCTAGGCACGATGTCCTTGATGGTGGAGGCGAGGATGTGGCCATAGTGTGGAGTACCGGTGGCGAATGGAGGCCCATCGAAGAAGGCGAACTCCGGCTTTCCCTCAGTGAGCTCCAACGAGCGGTGGAAGGCGTTGATTTCCTCCCACTGAGCAAAGACCTTTTCCTCTTCCTTTGGGAACGAAAACGGTTCGTCTGACATCGCTGCAAACAGTGCTTTTGTGCGGGTTTTGGTGCTAAATGTCGTGTTGTTGACGGTTTAAAGGTGACTCTTTTTTTCTTCCAAAGCGCTGGGAGGAAGGTGAAAACATCCGGACACCATCATCTCAAAATTGTTATGGCTCTTCAAGATGGCACTTTTAAAGCGTCAATATTCACTTTAGAGGTGTCTTAGTACCTCAAAGCACCATACAATTCACATCATGCTCACGAGAAGCATCACGCGATCGCAGATTCCGCGTCTTGCCCAATTTCTGCGGCACCAAAGCACCGCAAACTCGCTCGCCTCGAAGCTCAAGCACGACGTCATTCCTCAGCAGTCTCCTCTTACACACCAGATCAACACCCTCAGAGGTTCTATTGCCCCTTCACGGCTCATAGAGCTCCGACAGAAGCTAGATGCTCAGTCCCAGCCTCACTACAACCAAATGTCGTGCTTCTCTGGCCTTGAAATGGGTGTGCTAGAGACACTCATGACGGAGATACGACCACAGCTCCACTACCCTTCAGTTCAGACGTTTGTGGTCTCTGAACTGCTACGAATGGTGCGTACTGGTGATGCACAAGGAGCGAAGAACGTGCTGTCTGCGTTGGAAGGTGAATATATCGGGCGTCGGGCTGCTACACTGGTGTCAAGGCTAAGTCCTGTGGCTGATGATGCTCAGAGACAAGCAGTGTACCACATCCTTTCATTGATGTGCACACACTGGAACAATCCTCTTCTGGGGACCCTGGTAGTTCTGGGACCTGACTTTGCTGGCCAGCAGACAGTCAAGACTGTGACCAGAGCACTATTAACGAAGAACCCAAGACATGAAGACCTCTCACTCGACCTACTCCTCAAGATCTCCAACAAGTATTCATACGATTTCAACGAGTCAGAGATCCATATGATCATGGAAAAGCTCTCACAGACATATGACAAGACCCAGATCTTCAAAAGAATCACATCCCTACTTATGGAAAGCTCCATGTTCAACGACAGAGACCAACACATCAAGGCCACATACGCCATCATCTTCAACGACGCATACACCCACAACACAGGCGGAGTATACCTCAGCTGGCGATCCATCATGCACGAGTATCCCTCCATAATGGACCATGACCTCCGTGTCGTCTCCACTGTCATCAAGTCAATGCTGAAGTCGAAGCAGTACCACGTTATTGCAGACGAGATCGTCTCACAGATCCCAAGCACGGCACACAACCACGCATTCCTCATCCAGTCACTGCTGGAGTACTCTTTAGTGAGGCAAGACATTGAATTAGCAAACAGTGTTGTGAAACAGATGGAAACACCGGTGCCTCGTCATGTCTTGACGCTGCTGCTCAAGCTGAACATGAAGCTGGGTGATTACTCCGGGATGGAGAACATGATGAAGCAGATCACCAATGCGGGAGGAATGAAGGGACAGGACTATGCGACTATTGTCCAAGGGCTGCTGAAGAGAGATGACTTGACAGATGCTGTCAAATTTGCCCAGACTGTCCCTGTGCACTGTGCCAGTGGGTCATACCTCAAAGTCATCGACTACTTGATAAACAGAAGGGGTGTATGGCAAGAGACGGAGTTTGTTGTGGCACAGAACATGCTGCAGAGCATCCAGAAGTATGCACCAATTGGGCAGAACAAGGAAAGAGGGTTCTGGAACGTTGTGGGGTCGATGTATATCAAGTACCTGACCAAGAGCTTTGGAGTCAGGGGGATCAAGGACGCAAAGAGCATCTATGAGAGAAGCGTCAAGGACTACGCACTCAAGGCATACAGCTCCAAGAACCACAAGTCACCAGTTATCCAATCGGCGACATTGACCTACAACCCATTCATCACTCCTGCCAACCGTTGTGAAACTGTGAGACTGCTCATCGACTCGCGGTCCAAGGCCATTGTCGTCAAGACGATCATGGATGCTGCCAAGCGCTACAAACAGGCCGATATCGTTGACTGGGCACTGCTGGAGCTTGTCGAACTTGGTGCAACCCCAACTGAAGTCAAGGTCGATGTTACTAGAAAGTTCAATGGGTTTGCTGGAAAGATTGGCTTGAGACATTGGGAGAGTAAGGAGAACTTTGAGCAGTTGTGGAAACAAGGCTCGGTTGACTTCGCAAGGGATGGTGTCTTGAAGGATGATGATGTTCTGTGATGTACATGGATGTGTAAGCAATCTTTTCTTAATGCTTGATGAATGTATATACTGTTGTAAAGTCATGAGGTCATAAAAGATGAGGGAAAAGGCTCACTGTTGCTGCTGTTCTTTGGCGCTGAATCTCTTCTTGATAAGCTCATTCAAAGAGTGTCCTTCTGGTCTTCCAACACGTCTCTCATACGAGTAATAAGCGGCCGTTCCCACTGCAATACCGAAGATGGGGTCGATGTATCTGTGATTGTTAGTGCTGCTTCAAATGGGTGAAGAATGGGCCAATCAGGCTGCTTGAAAGAGCCATATTCTCCGTGTAACATCACATACTTGGAGATGAGATATTTGCTCATGTTAAATCAGTTTGTTGATGTTGTTTCTTTGCAACAAAGACATGTAAGCGGTGAGTACGTCCATGGCTCAAGACCTATTTTCCGGGCCCACTAAATCCTGCGCACGTGATAGATCACATGACTTCATTTAAGCCTAATGTCCAGGTGTTTCCCGTACACTCTAACGGCCATACAAACATCACCAAATCACCACCAAAAACACCATCTTACCACCATTCAGCTTGCAAAACAATGGTACAACAGCTCTCTCTGTTTGGCCAGATCACTCGCTCCCAGCACGATCTCACCACGACCGCATTGGCCACGCTCACAGGGTCTCCAGCCGTGTCATACACCACCTACACGCTTCTCTGCTCCCCAAAGACCATCGTCAAGTATGAGCCGAACTCGAAGAACACCCAGTTTGAGCAATACAAGCTGCATGTGAAGACGCCGTTCAATCCAGAGACGAAAGACCGGTCAGAGTATAAGGAGTGGGTTGTCCAGGCGCTGGATGTGCCGTCTGCGGGCAAAAGAAAGATCTTGACACAGTCGGTGCTTGAGTCGTGTGTGCTTGTTCAAGAGGGGAATTCTATTGATGCTGTGCTGGATGTGCTGAGGTATGCGGTTGAAAAGGAGTATTTGGTGAGAGGTGGGCGAGTGTTTTATGGGAACGTCGTGATTGAGGTGTTTCAGGTGTTGATCCGGACAGAGGATGGCGAGTGGAAGGAGCTGGACGACAAGGCGTTCATTGTCAAGTGCTTCATCAATGTGGAAAAGGCGACTGATGTCGAGAACTTGCAAAAGGCGAGCCAGGAGCTGGTGAACTTGAAGAACGAACTGACCGGTTTGGTGGAGTTGGACATCCCGGACCGTAACGTCATGGACTCGAGAATAGGCCTAAGGAAGTGATCTAATCAATAGCTGCTAATGACGAATAAATTCCAATGACTTAAAACTAATATACATGTATGGGGTGTTTCTTTTGATGCATGATGTTCAGACAGATTACTTGCTGAGCTTCTCCAACTTGGACTTAGCCTTTTCAAGTTTTCTTCTCTTCGTTCTGAGCTCCTCTTGTCTTCCCTCCTTCTCAGCGTTGGAATACTGCATCTTCTTGTACAACTTCTTCTGCTTATTTGTCATCATGATCATCTTGAGCTCCTTCTCCTCCTCCTCAGCAGACTTGGCCGTCTTTCTCTTTTTCTGCTTCTTGTCTGGCTGCTCAACGTTGACTTCACTGAACTTGACACCGTTGGCCTCGAGCTCGAGCTCCTTCTGGGCAGTCTCCTCCTCCTCTTCGTCCTCGTCCTCCTCCTCAACATCCTCAGCATCGACATCAACATCCTCGTCGTCGGAAACATCTTCCCTCTCCTCGTCCTCCTCGGTAGGCTTGACCTCCTCCTCTGGGTTGTAACCCGAAGCATCTCCCCATGGGGACAAGTGTGGAGGAAGTGTCTCACCAGGAAGGTAGTCGTTTACAGGACACAGAACAGATTTGTTAACAGAGTCAAAGACCCACTGTGGCTGAATGTATGTTCTTCCCTGCACCTTTCCAAGGATCTTAGGTCTGTCGACAATCTGATGTGTCACCTTGTCCAAAGCCAAGTCGGAAACATCCTCACCGTTGAGCTTGAGCTCGTCAATTGTGAGCTCAGAGATCACCTGACCGCCACATGAGAGAATCAGGAACTCAAGGATGTCAAGTGGAACCTCACGGCCAATGAAGAAGACAAACTTGTCAAACAAGTTCGCCACAGAAGAGTCGTAGTGCTGTGGCTGCACCAAAAGGTCACCAGCGTTCTTGTTAGTGTCCTCGAATGTGTCCAATTCAACCTCCTCAACGTTCTCCTGCTCCTCCTCCTGATCATCACTCTCCTCGGACTCAGGCTGGGCCTTGGAGTCGGCCTTGATAGCAGCAGCAAGAGATTGGTCATCAATGACACCACTCTCGGTGTTCTCATCCACGGCAGAGGCAACCTCTGGCAACAATGACTGAGCTGGCTTGTTGGTCTCGAGAATGTATGCACTGAGACCACCAACACCCTTGATCTTCTTCTGGTCGAGCTTTGGTGGGTACACGAGTCCAGCGTCTGTGTAGAGCTTGTAGAGCACAAAGTGGAGAAGTGTCGAGTAGAACTCGAGGAAAGTAAGCATGATTCTGAAGTCAATGTCAGTTGGGATGTTCTGTGGGTACTTGAACGGCACGAGCCATCTGACCTCGACACCCTTGATGTTGGCCTCGTAGTAGACACCCTTGATGGACACAAAGACCTTTCTGAGAGCTCTCTCACGGGAGACGTATGCGAGCCACTGGTTGCAGATCTCGTTGGCGTCCTTAGTGACTCTCGTGCTCACCTTGTCGGTAGCAGGCATGATAGCAAAGAGGAAGAGCATGTTGAGGGCATCGTCAATATCTCTGATGGCATCTGGGAATGTTGGGTAACGTTCCTTGATCACATGGTCGAGCTTGTACTTTGGTCTGTTCTCCTCGAGTCTCTTAGCATCACCAACCTCACCTCTTCCGAGGAACTTGTTGAGCTTCTTGGAGAAGGACTTGTGCTCTCTGAACTTCTGGAGGACCGGCTCGTGGAGCAGGTACTGGATGTCCTTGTAGTAGTAGAAAGTGGCTGGAGCAGTGGATCCCTTGTTGGCTTTCTTCTTGTTGCGGGGCTCTCTTGGGTAGATTCCCTTGAAGATACACAGTCTTCTGAAGTCGGCGAGCGAGACCTGGAGCTTCTTGATGGCCTGCGTTCTGGTCACGAAGTTCTTCGCGTTTCCCCTTTTGCCTCTTCTTTGAATCTTCGCCATTGTTTGTGGGTTTGATGGGGAGTTTTGCGAGGTTTATGGGCCTCTTGTTAAGGGGCGGGAAGTCTGCTTAAGAAGTTTTTGCGATGAGCTCCGAAAATTTTTCGGTAGGCGCCACACCATACAATTTTCGCGCTTTCGCTCCATCAAGAGATTTTGACTGCGAGACGGTGGGGTCGAGTGATGGAGGAGGTTGATTCGGTGCTATAGTCGCTTGATAATGCTCAGATTTGTGAGACAGTACTCCGTGAAGATTGGGAAGCCATTGAAATCCCCGGCTGAGGTGAAAAAACTGCTTCAAACGCCCACATGGTCGCCCAGTGAGCTTCTGAATGCGACAGAGTCCACCAGAGCCAACGCTATCAACGACGCTACTGTCGACAGACTGCTGCAACTATCTGCTCTACAGGCCTCCAAGGACGAGTACCCAGAGATCATCAGTATACTGAAGGAACAGGTGCGTTTCATTGACCACCTGCACTCAGTTGATCTCGGGGAAGTTGCACCAGAGCAACACGTTGGCAAGAGGCTGACTCTCAAAGACATCGAAGAACAGATCCAGCAACAGCATCCACAGGCCGACAAAGGAGAACTGGATTCTTCATGGGATCCTCTGTCACTGGCGTCTGAAGGTATCCACGGTCACTACATCGTCCGCGAGGGTCTCTTGAAGGACAAGTAACGATTGAATACGAACTATGACACATACACCCACGGGAGCAGCACTACTTGTACAAATACACATCTAATCATGCTCTTCTCTATTCACTCAAACGTCTTCAGCTTGATGCTATCCGCCTCAATCTCTGGCTGACCAACAACAGCATTACCCAGCCTAACAAGCTTCTCAGTAGCGGCCCTCTGCTCAGGATCAGCAACAGCAATCACACTCTTGAAACACTCCGGACTGATTGTTATCAGTGACACCATACGCTTGTGCAAGTACTCTCCCATATCTGGATGCAGTGAAAACATCTCCAGCAATGTGGGAATGGCAACGGCGTACAACGCAACGGTAGCATGGTTCTTGATCACCAACACGATCAATTCGACAAACAACCGAGAGTCGTTATGAGTCAACGCAGCAGTGACAAACAATGGGACAAGCTTGCGTAGCAGTGCATCTGATGTGGCAGTGCCTGCAACGGTAATGGACTTGATTGACTGTGTGGCGAGCTGGGCAAGCTCTGGTTCGTCGAGGGCCGTTATGATGCTGCTGACAATCAGGTCAATGTCGGAAGAAGAGAGTTTGAGGGTGGTTGGTGCAGTTGACAATAGAACACTGATTGTGGCAATGGTGATGAATGGGGTGGACAAGTATCCCTTGATCGTCTGATAGAAGTTGTTGATGATGGCTGTGTCCTCCAATAGAACTAAATCATGTGTGATTTCCTTGACTGTAGGAAGAACAAGTGGAACCAGCTGATCGGACAACTCTGAGGCATACACGCGTCCAATAATCGACAACAAACTGGCAAACAAGTCCTGTTTGATCATGTCTGGGAAGTATGAAACCATCTTGCATACCGAACTGAGTCCCTTCTTGGCCAACTGGAGTTCAATAGCTGGGATTTCCCTTCTCTGAGACTCACCACCGTCCTTAGGAATAAAATGGGTAATGGACTGCAAATTCAATCTCAGGATCTCAAACAACTTATCAGCATTATGGCCAAACTCATCCTCAGAGTTGAACTCAAAGTAGTTGACAAACATGCGCTGTGTGATATCCAACAAGATGATTTTCTCCTCAACTTCACCAGTGACGACCAAACGCTCCAAAACCTCCATAGTCTCATTGAAGATCTCATCATAGTAGACCAACTTCACAAGCTCCTTGTACCCCAGAATCTTAACCAACACGCGCAGGATCTTTGGTCTGTTCTCATTCTTCAACAGAGAGAAGATACAGTGCGCGTAGAGCATGTAGTAGAACCCAAGCGCATCATTTTGGAGAAGATCCTGAACGGCAGAAACATTCTTTTCGGTGATGCATCCGATAGCATCCACCAAGTTGATCCAACACTCATTGTAGAACTCATCATCATCATAATCCTTAGTCTGGCCATGTCTCATTAGAGCAAACTCCTTCAAAGTACTGATCCACAATGGCAACAACAAGTCCAAGTGCTGGTTCACAAACTCATCCAACTCTGCATCCTGTCCATCGTTCAACGACTTCAGCTCAGCACAAGCGTTGAGAATGGCAAGCTTGACTCTTCTCTGTCCAATCTCACTCGTAATCACAACATCACTCACCTTGAAGTCATCTTCATCAGCAGTCAAATCCTCAAGAGCACTAGTGAGAATCTTTGCAGTACGCCCAAGTTTGGAAACACTGACAACTCTGGACCCGATAAACTGTGCAATGACCTTGATAGCCTCAGCAACAAGCACCGGAGACGAGTCATGTTGGAAGGCTGGGACAAGTGCAGATGTGATTTGTGCCTGCTGTTGTTCCAAGAGCGACATTGTCGGGTATATTAGGTCCTTGGCTGGTGCATAGATGGCAATGATGTCACCAAGAAGCCTGATGCCCAACAGGCGAAGCTCTTCTGCAGATGAAGTTGATGCGGCGAATGAAATCTTGATCAAATCAGATACCCTGTACGAGAGTTCTCCATATAGCTTGGTGTCTCTCTGGGTGTATGTAAGAAGTTGCTTGATAAAACCCAACACTCTTGCCTTGAATTTCCAGTTCACAGATTCACCCTTGGCTTCTTCTTCACCCTTGTTGTTGGTGATCGATTGAGCTTCTTCATCCTTGACGTCAACAACAATCTTCTTGTGTGAGTACTTTTCAGTGATTTTCTTGTTCTCCTTGGCGATAGTGTAGTACAACTGGCGCTTTGATGCGTTGAATAACTTCTGCAGCTTAATGAACCAGGCCAAGTCGTAGGTAGAATCCAACCACTGAGATACCAAGTTGGTCAAAATGTCAGAGTCTGGGGTCCTCTCCAAGGATAACCACACCAATGGTTCAAACTCTGAAATGAAACTCTTGTCTTCACTGGTCTTTACCATCTGTGACAAAAAGTCCAATGACAGGTCCAGGAGCTTGGAGGATGAAGTCATGGGGAATGGCTCATTGCGCTCCTCATAGACATTCAAAGTCAACTCAGAGCCAATAAAAAGACCAAGGTTTGTCTGAATGAGGTATCTTAACGTCTTGACCATGTTTGCTCTCTCAACTGTTGGCTCATCGTACACCATCAACTCCTGGCACAACTTCACAAGGTCGAGTCTTGAATTGGCATTGTTGTCATACCAGAATAAGGCAGACACAAGAGACTTGATGATTTCTCTCGACGTCTTGTCAAGGTCTTTCACAGCAGGACCAATGCTTGTCACGACACTTCTCAACACTCTGGCGAGTACTGCGTTGGAATCAGTGTCAGCGTTCAAGTTGGAGTAGTTGGCGGCGGAGAATCTGCCATACTTCTCATCGAGGTAGCAAAACTCAAGAATGTGCAACACTTGGACGGCAGTCGCTGTGCTCATTGCAACATGTTTATCAATGATGGTGGCAAGCGAATCCATAGACCAAGCATGCACTGTCGGGTGAGGATCCTGAGAAAGCTTGAGCAACACCGGCATGATCTCACTGAAGTGGGAGGAGTTGTAGTGATAAATGTAACTCAGAATCAGGGCATTGAACGCACGAGAGTTGGACGTTTGCTCATCAACAATCTTCTTGATAAAGATCGGGATTTGCTCCTTCAAGGCACAACGAGAAATCAAGAGTCCAATGGCGTCCGAGTTTATCACAAGGAGGTGCGGACAAGAATGTGTTGTGTACAGCATGCGTAAGGTCTCCAGGAGGATTGTTGCAACCTGGGAATCAAACTGTGCGTTCTCCTTCTGTGCAACCAGTAAGGACCCTTGTAGGACCAGAGACGCGTTGATAGCCTGTGTGATCTTGGTGGAGTCGTTGGCCGATTTGGAGAGAAGATGGGTACGCAGTGTCTCAAGGAGAGAAAACTGGACCTTGGTGGAGAGTGATGGGAAGGCCTTGATGAAGATCTCCATGGATGTGTCAATGATGGTGGTTTTAGATGGTGGGGCAAATGTGCTCTTGAGCGAGTACTCACCCAATAGCGGCTGTGCGAGGTCGTGTTCCAATGCGGTGGAAACTGGGGCAAGCAACCATGAGTCAAGTTCATCAACCCATGTCGCGTCGCTCAACCAACTCTTGACGTTTCCCAGAGAGATGGATCCCTGTGGAACGGACTCGGTATCAATGCTATACTCACTAGCAGTCTCTGAGTACTCAACCTTGTTGAACTTGATCATCAACTCGTCAGTGGTGTACCCTCTGAACTTGGAGGTAAGACCGTTACTGAACCCATCATCCTTGGTCCATGGTGAGATCGTCTCGTTCTTTACCAGGCTCTCATAGTTTGGCAAGTCGGAGAAGTTGGCAATGGTCTGGATCATAACGGAGCTGTTGTCGGCCTTGACAAGGTCGATGCAGGAGAGATAGATCTGGTAACATCTTTTTCTGATTGTGTCAGCCAAAGGCTCTGCAGCTGTGGTGAGCTTGAGCGCAGTGGAGAGAGTTCTGAGCTGGTTGAGAGAGTCAACAAAGAACTTGGCAATCGGTCTCGTGATGGTTGTGTTGTGGAGGAAGCAGAGAAGGGATGTCAAAGCATGACCAACAACGTCCAGGGTTGCCAATGGAGCGGAAGTGATTGTTGATGTGAAGTCCAGCGATTCCCAGATGGTCATGAACTGATCCGTCAATGACTCAATGTGCGATCGGTCGTGGTACGTGAAAACACCGGAGAGGCAGATCCAGGATATGACAAGGTTGTTCTTGTTCAGGTCTGTAACTGTGATGTTCTCGGTGATTTGTGAGATAGATGCTTGCCAGATCTCCTCAATAATCAGTCTTGGAACGTAGTCCTTGTCTGCAAGCGAGACAAGATTGGCGATGATGAGGGCCAGTCCATGCGACTTGATCGAGATCTTGTCCGATGACTTCTGCTTGGCGTTGTTGACGACTTCGTTGAGGGACGTCTCAAGAAGCTCCTTGATGATTGACGGTGACTTGGCTGCAACTGCCTTCAAGACAAGGACGGCATTTGACTGGAGTTCATAGTTGGCAGCAAGACAGAGCTTCCACAAGGTGATGCGGTACTTCTCGACACGAGAGTCAGAGAGACTCGATGCGTTGGATATTATGATGCCTGCCAGTTTCAGTAGTGTAATGAGCTTCCAAGGATCTTGCTCTCTGTCGATATGAGGCATGATGGACTGTTCGAGAATGTTGGCTTGTGTCGACTCACCGACAAGGGCGAGGATTGCTCGGAAGAAGTAGAGCATATGGTTGAGCGTGCGGTACTTTCTGTTGAGCGAGAATGCGTGGTATCTCTCATGTGCGTAGATGTCCAGCAGAGTGGTAGATATACTCTCGATGTTCGTTGTGACAAAGTCCTGATCTCCGACAATACTCAGGTATGTGAAATGGATCATGGACTTGAGAAGCCCAACCTGTTCCTCGGTGTGGTTGCTGTCGAGATACAAGTCCTTGTAGAGAGTAAGAGAAGTTGTGACGTCCCACTGAAGAGCAATACATGCCTCAGCAACGCTCTTAGCGGTCTCCGTCCTGATCTTCTTGTGAGAACGAAGTCCATCGTAGATCAAGGTCTGGTTAGCCGTCTTGAACGCTAGCAGATCAGTGTGCTTGTAGCTCATGGTAGAGCCCATGGAGCCATGGAGAGCAGCCAAAGCTTCAATGTTGTCGAGTGACCTCAGAACCTTGTTGAACTTGGATACAATATTGTCATCGAGCTCCTCGCGTCCACCGTTTCGTACGAGTGCATACCAGAGCTGTGCCAACTGAAGCGTGTTCTTCTCCTTCTTGAGAGCCTTGATGACGGTTGTCAATAGCACAGGGATGAACGAGACAATCTCACGTCCAAATGACATGTACAGGGATGTGAGAACAACACAACTCAGAGCCCGGAGTTGTACAGGCTTCTTGAGATCGGTGAATGTGGCGACGTGTCTGTTTGCTGTGTCGAAGAGCCCCGACCGTGATCTGGTGAGAAGCGCCGCGTAGTTCTTTGCGAGGGCACTGAGAACAGGCTGAGACAGTGCTTCCAACGACTCTTTGTTGCGGTCGTCATGGAAGAAGTCTATCTGTGCGTCCAGCTCTCGAAGTTGGACAGAGACGTCTGTTGAGTGGTCCCGGGCTATGAGCGTGTGAAGCTCTGTATGCCATTGCAGCAGGAGATGTGCCTTGTTGGAAGAATTGGGCAGGGCGGCAAGAAGACCTGGTGACTCTGTCATACTGAGGTGTTAGCAGGTGTGCCAAAGTAGGAACTTCAGGTGCTGTTGGTGATGTTTTGGTGCTCTGGCGGATAATGAAAGCTGGTTACTGTTGACGTTCTCGATTTTGGGAGAAAACTCTCCTTAAATGGCCGGATTAGGCAATGTCCGGATATAGTAAGGATCTGTTTTCGGATATATATAACAGACGTTGTCCACTGGGCACTGGGCACTGAGCGATGGACTCCTCCGGTGTACGAGCCAGTCTCATCTTCGAGGTCAAGGAAAGAGTCTAAGAGATGTGCTTGTGTCGTACTGAGACGTAAAAGAAGAGAAAATGGTTTGTGTCAGGAAGAAGGAGTTGCTACCGGAGCGCTACCCATTTATGATGACACGCCCTCCACATGAACAGTGGGAGGTGCTGGAGGTGCTAGTGTGCATGTCATGCTGGACAAGCTGCCACAGGACTCAGGAGTACGCAGATGAGTTTGTTGATGAGGACTTCTTCCGGGTATCTGTGGGTGAGTTTGAGTACACGGTCAAGGAGCTGCGGAACTACAAGCTTGTGCGCAAGACGATTGAGTTGAAGAACATACTCTTTGCCAAGTTTGGGATCAATGTCCAGGGAGTTGTGGAGGACGAAGATGATGGCCCTGTGATTGTCGAGTTGTGATGTTTTGACCATCGGTTATTCCGAAAGTCTGCTCTTCTCGCCCATGATCTCTGCGCGCATGCCCCTTCAGGTTTTGAGCTGCTTTTGACACAACGGCAATCAAGGGGGCAAAAAAAAACACTATAGTCAACACATAATTGTGCGCTCCTGAGATCATACAAGTCACTGGCCAACTCTTCCATAACAGCGCTTCATCGTCAACTATGCCTGTCTTTTCCAAACCTTCAATCTCTAATACCATCTCAACTTGGGTGATTGCCGCAACCCCCACTGCTACCCAAGCTGATACCCAAGGCATCAATCTTCCCTACTCATCTGCTGCCCAAGACACCGACACATCTTTCTTTGCTGCTCTCACATGGTCCTCACCAGTTGTCTGGTTTGGCA
Source organism: Petasospora veronae (assembly GCA_030563065.1). NCBI lineage: Eukaryota > Fungi > Ascomycota > Saccharomycetes > Phaffomycetales > Wickerhamomycetaceae > Petasospora > Petasospora veronae. Next base: position 255,502 of record JAKUBA010000008.1, on the reverse strand, counting down.
TACTCGTTGTCATCGCAGGTACCGGCTACAGCGTGGCAAAGTTGCGCATCGATGCCCGTCACGAGGACAGACGTCTTGACCACGAACAGGCACGCCTCAACATCCAGTTGGAACAAGTCCGCAATGGTCACGAAGTTGCTATGTTGGAGGCAGCAGGTCATCCTCCAGTTGGCGCCGCTCAAGACAAAGGTGCAGTGATGCCCCATCAGCAGCCGCTGCCACCGGCTCCTGTTGAAGATACTCCATCATCAAGAACCAGGTCGAAGTTTGAGATCGGAGATCTGATCGACATGGATCATGACGCGTAACGTATTGATGCAATGATGAGTTGAGTTCACTTGTGATCACACTCTCGTATCTAATGCACATCCACCACAATTATTGATCCGCGTAGTAATTCTGGTATAGATTTGTGAACAGTAGTATATACGTGCTGCTGGGAATGAGAACAAGCTATGCTCCTGACAGAGAAACAGGCCTTTAATGTAGCAAGGTTCTTCATTGGTAACTATACTCTCTCGCCAAACTTTCCGTACTTGTCCTCCCAGACCAACAACTTCCTCGTCAAAGCCTCCATGCTCTCCAGACTTCCCTGATGGCTGTCAAACAGCGTCTCAATCCTCTTCTTGCTCTCCTCATCATCGACATACCGCGTCAACTCGTCCTTGTCTCCTTGCTCGGCGGTGATGTCCACCTGTGTGCGACAGATGAACTCCAAGATGGCGGCAACACGACGACGCATCTCGTTCAAGGTTGTGCGTTGTTGCGGCAGTCGTGGCTTCGTAGGTTTGATGAAATGCGCCACCAACGATAACACCATTCCAATGTGTTGAAGGCGGTTGTTTTGCGGGCAGTCGAGGTTCTCCTCTTCTTGTGTAATAATCTTGTAGGTCATGTCACACCCTCTCTCCCGTGTTTGTCCTACTGGCGCTTTGATGCGTTGAGTGACTTCTGCAACATGATGAACCAGCCCAAGTCGCAAGTAGAGTCCAACCACTGGGACACCAGACCAGACTCCGGGGTCCAATGGCTCAATCCCGGACATGAAACTCTCGTCCTCAATCGTCTTGACCACCTGTGACGAAAAGTCCAATGGCAGGTCTCAGTGCTTGGACGATGATGTCATAGGGAACAGCCCATTGCGCTCCGCATAGACAGTCAACATCAACTCAGACCCCATGAGAAGACCAAGGTTCGTCTGGATGAGACATATCAGCGTGTTTACCATCTTGACTTCCTCGACTGTGTGCTGATCATATGCCATCGACTCCTGGCACAAGGCTCAGTCTTTGGCATCACCTCAGTCAGGCCCAGAGCAAGATCATGGCATACCTCTTTCAGCGGGCTTCGTCAACGGCCGTGACCATGCAATTGGGCACCTCATGGAAGCATCGGCCAGCAAGGATTGACCTCAATACTGACAATTATAGTAGCTTTCAGTGTGTAGTTGCTCGTGCTGGAGCTGTTGGTTAACAGTGGCGCGAAAAGTAAACAAAGCTCCACCCACCAACAACAACAGCAGCTGGACACACCCGAACATCACACTAGCAATGTCTTCTCCACCACTTACAACAGTCATCTTCAGCAACCTCCCCGTTGGATGGACCGTGGGGATCGATCTGCAGTTCTTCAACACCAATGAGCTGCTCCGCGGCATCAAGCTCATCAGAGACGGTGTCCACGTTGTCCACTGGGCAATGGACTCGTCGAGTGTACGAGCCGGATTCTTCTTCGAGGCCAAGGACAGAGATGTCCACGTGTTGTACTGGGACGAGAAAGCGGAGAATATGTTGGTGGATGACCAGGTTGGTGAGGTCAATGTCCAGAGGCTGAAGGACCAGCTGCCGGAGTACTACCCATACATGATCTCTCACCCTCCAGATGCACAGTGGGAGGACATCACAGCAGAGATCCAGATGAGGCAGGTGCACTACATCTTGCCAGGCACGCACAACATCATGGACTCTGTGATGACGTCGACGGAGGAGAACAACATCCTCTTGGAGGCGATCAGGAAGGGCGCTGAGCAGAGAGGAGGCTCCACGAGCACCATTGCAAACGACCCGGTGGTCAACTCCATCATTGAACAGACCGAGGAGGAGATCAAATACGCGCCCATTGATCTGAGCAGGAGCGTTCGGCCTGATGGCACACCGCAACAACGGACGACTGATGCGCTTGACAAGTCGTGGTTCCTCGACTCACTGATCACCAGTGCGTACAACGGCAACGAGTCATTGTTGTTGGGTGAATTCGAGCTGGCGTTTGTCAACATGGTGTGCTTTGCAAACTACAGCAGTGCCATGCAGTGGCTCAAGTTTCTGAGAGTGTTGTTGTACTGCAAGGATGCTACGACAGTGCGGGCTCGGTTGTTTGAGAAGGTACTGGATGTGCTGTGTGCCATGCTGGACAAGCTGCCACAGGAGTACGCAGATGAGTTTGTTGATGAGGACTTCTTCCAGGTGTCTGTGGGCGAGTTTGAGTACACGGTCAAGGAGCTGCGGAACCACAAGCTTGTGCGCAAGACGATTGAGTTGAAGAACATACTCTTTGCCCAGTTTGGGATCAATGTCCAGGGAATTGTGGAGGACGAAGATGATGGCCCTGTGATTGTGGAGTTGTGATGATTTGATTGTTCCAAAAATGTTCTCTTCTCGCCCATGATCTGCGCGCATGCCCCCCTTAAGTTTTGGGCTGCTTTTGACACAACGGCAATCAAGGGGGCAAGAAAAAAACACTCAACTCAATGTGCGCTCCTGGTCATACAAGTCACTGACAAACTTTTCCATTTGCACAACGGTTCCTCATTATGCGTGTTATCTCAAACCGGTTACTCTCCAAGACTATCTCAGGGTTGCTGGTTGCTTCTCTTGCCGGCGCTGTTTCAACCGCTATCCAAGCTGATACTACCCGCGTCAGGGTCCTCGCCTCATTCGGTATCCAAATCGCTGTCAAGGTTTTGGTTTTCTTGGATACTTACTTGACATGGACATCTCCTTTGACCTATATCATCTTTCTTGGTATTGCGGTTGTTGGAGGGACTAAAATTCTGAAGGACATTCGGACGGCCCTGGCTGAAACACGACGGCTCGATGCTCTAATACAACAGTTCAAGGCTGAACACTATATTGCAATTACGATACGTGTCGACAGTGAACTCGAGAGTATGAGAAGTATGATCGATGGCCTCGAGATATTGGGACGTTTCCGCAATGAACCCGGGTTTAGATTGTTACGAGTCGGCAATCAAATACTCATGGCGGTAAGAGATGAAGAGGATTGGATACCACTGGAGACGCAAGCTCCACCAGCATGTGCCCCCAGATGATGGGTTCGAGTTAACTTAGTACTGTGATCGCACTCTATCTATCTCCACCGCAATTGCTGAGGTTTGTAGCCAGTAGTTTATACGTGCTGCTGACAAGGAGAACAAAACTATGCTCCTGACAGAGAAACGGGCCGTTGATGTCGCAAGGTTCTTCATTGGTAACTATACTCTCTCGCCAAACTTTCCGTACTTGTCCTCCCAGACCAGCAACTTCCTCGTCAAAGCCTCCATGCTCTCCAGACTTCCCTGATAGCTGTCAAACAGCGTCTCAATCTTCTTCTTGCTCTCCTCATCATCGACATACCGCGTCAACTCGTCCTTGTCTCCTTGCTCGGCGGTGATGTCCACCTGTGTGCGACAGATGAACTCCAAGATGGCGGCAACACGACGACGCATCTCGTTCAAGGTTGTGCGTTGTTGTGGCAGTCGTGGCTTCGTAGGTTTGTTGAAATCGATGGATGAGTCTTTGTCCTTCTGTGGAGACCTGTTGCTTGTCTTTGTCCGCTTCTGCTTCTTGGCCTTGGTGGTGGTGGTTGTAGTAGTTGTTGTTGTAGCTGTGGTTTCTCCGCTTGAATCATTCTCTGGGGTGTCTTTCTTCACTTTGATCACACGTGGCTCTCTGAATGAAGCATCAGCGTCGATCATGGACTCATCTTTCGAGTCTGTATGTATGTCCTGCTTCGAGTCGTCCTGGTCGTCCTCATCATCCTCATGCTTGCGTCTTCGGCCACCTCTTGGTCCACGACCCTGCGGTTTCTCATCATCATGGTCACCATCCGTGGTGTTGTTTGCATCCTTCTTACTCTCCTCGATGACCCGTTTGACCAACTCCTCATACCTGTCCTCTCTAGACCGTGCGCTCTTTCGTGCGGCAGCAGAGTCCATCTCATCCTCAGTGGCGGTAGCAGACCCCTTTGGCACACGTCTGTTGTTCTTGCGACTCTCCTTTGGCTGCACAGGGAGGTATCGTGACAGTTTCTCTCCATTGCGAACCGTTATGGCATGGAGCTCCGGGCGGCACCGCTCACACCAGTACTTCTCAGGCACGTTATCTGAGATGGCCACACAGAAGCCGTGTTGCCAGACCGAGCACTTCTCACACTGGATAAAGAGCCCATCTGCATCCGGTGGGTCCATCTGTTTGCAGATACATCTCGTCTCGGCCTCGTCTTCCTCCTCATCCTCTTCCTCGTCTTCAGGCTCGTCATCCTCGGCCTCGTGTTGGTGCTCCGAGACGAGCAACTCGGGCTCCTCTGAGCTGTCCTCCGCACGTGACGCCGGTCTTGTCGAGCGTCTGGCACTTCTCTTCTCCGGTGCTCGTGTATTTCTCAGTGCAGGCATTTGTGGGTGGAAGTTGTGGAAGATCTGGTGTGTTTACGTATACAAAGTGAGCTGAAGCCTTGCTCTTGGCTCTTGATTCTTGATCGCGGAGCCTGGTTTACCAAAGAGGAAGTATTCGCGAATTATCAAAGAATATCCCAATCAGGGAATTGCCATAACGGGGCTAGTGCCGTATATAATATATAATTGAGGATCACGTGATATTTCGCGGGCGTGCGCAGACCAGCTCGGTAAGCCGCTTTCTGGCTGCCCTGCAGATGGCGGACCTTTTAGGTGAGCGCCACAGCACCCGCACGTCCACACGAGCAGTGTTGTGTATAGCAGTTGGTGATAAGAGGAGTCTTGGGAGACGACCCCACACGGAAAAAGAGCCTCGTTTCTTCTCCATCTCTAGCGAAATGTGTCATCTTTCCCAGCTTGGCTTTAAGTTTATCCGGGCTGCGACGTAGATCTTCCGTTGACATGTTAAAGCCACAGCTTGTTTGTGATTTCTTTTTCTTTGAGCTCATCTCTCTCATCCCACGAAAAAACCAGTATATATATCCCCGCTTCGGCACCCGTTATCTGCTCTGTGGTATCTGCTCTCCAGACTGCAAAGACTGACCAGTTATGTCCTACACAGACCAGAAGGCTGTCTCTACACAGGAGTCCAAGGAGTCCCTCAACGAGGCCTCACTTGAGTCTCCAAAGGGCTCTCTCTTCTCGAGAGTCAAACACTCCTTTGCCCGCAATGAACCTTCGTTTGAAGGTGTCGACTTGGACTCAATGGACGAACAGCACCGTCGTCACTACATCCTCGCTCACCAGCCACTCAGACGCTCTTTGAAGACAAGACATCTCCAGATGATTGCCATTGGTGGTACTCTTGGTACCGGTCTCTTCATCGGTCTCGGTTACTCTCTGTCCCTCGGCCCTGGTGCTTGTCTCATTGGTTTCAGTATTGTCGGTGTTGGTATCTACTGTGTCATCCAGGCCGGTGCTGAGATGCTGATTGCATACCCTGTCAATGGATCCTTTGCCACACATGTTTCCCGTTTTGTTGACCCTGCTCTTGGATTCACCATTGCCTCCAACTACGCATTGGCATGGCTCATTTCCTTCCCATCTGAACTCATTGGTGCCAGTATGACAGTCTCGTACTGGAACTCGAGCGTTGACCCAGTCGCTTGGGTCGCAATCTTTTGGGCCTTTGTCGTGTCGTTGAACTTGTTCGGTGTTAGAGTGTATGGTGAGTCTGAGTTCTGGTTGTCCATCATCAAGGTCATTGCCATCTTTGTCTTCATCGTCATTGGTATTGTGCTCATCTGTGGTGGTGGTCCAAACTCGGATGGATACATTGGTGCAAGATACTGGCACGAGCCTGGTGCATTTGTCCAGCCTGTGCTCAAGTCCATCTGTTCTACTTTGATTTCTGCCGGTTTCGCCTTTGGTGGTTCCGAGTTGTCTATTCTCTCAGCTGAGACCGAGGCCAGATCTATCTCAAGAGCCACAAAGCAGGTGTTCTGGCGTATTTCGTTGTTCTACACCGCCACAATTGTTGTCATTGGATGTCTTGTTCCATACACTGACGAGCGTTTGCTCGGAGGTGCCACATCTGAGGATATTACAGCATCCCCATTCGTCATTGCCTTGTCTAACTCTGGTTCTATGGCAACTAAGCTTTCACACTTTATGAATGCTGTTGTTCTCGTTGCTGTTTTGTCTGTTGCCAACTCGTGTGTCTTTGCCTCCTCTCGTGTCATTCAGGCTCTCGGTGCTTCTGGCCAGCTCCCACACATTTTTGCTTATATTGACAATGAGGGTCGTCCATTGGTTGGAATCCTGGTTGCCTCTCTCCTTGGTCTCTTGTCCTTCCTTGTCGCTTCCACCAAGCAGGATACAGTGTTCACATGGTTGTTCTCCTTGTGTTCTATTTCCTCTTTCTTCACATGGGCATCCATCTGTGTCGCCCACATTCGCTTCCGTTTTGCTCTCAGGGCCCAGGGAAGAAACACCGAGGAGTTGGGATACACTGCTACACTCGGAGTGTATGGATCTTTCCTCGGTGTGGTCATCTTGTCCTTGGTGATTATTGGTGAGGTGTGGATCTCCATCTGGCCTATTGGGTCGTCCGCTGACGTTCTCACCTTCTTCCAGAACTGTCTGTCCATTCCACTCATGATTGTTGTGTGGTTGTCGTATAGAGCCCTCAGTGGTAAGTTCTTTGGCAGACTCTGGTTGCCTTTGAACGAGGTCGACTTGGACACAGGTAAGAGATACCCAGACGTGGAACTCCTGATCCAGGAGAAGGCCGAGGAGAAGAAGAGATTGTCGTCCAAGCCATTCTATTACCAGGTGTACCGTTTCTTCTGTTGATTTGCTGTTTGTATCTGATTCTAATAACTAATGTATTTGATTGAAGGTAGTCCCGTTCACTTTGGCCTTTGCCTTTACGAATGAGAGCCTCGGCTGAAACAATGGTGACGTGTCCGGATCAAACGGTCAAGATCGAGCCCGGTGTCTGAACAAAGCCCGAACAAGCGATCTAAAGACGTCAGCAGTACAGACAATACGAGCAAAATGGTCAAGTAAACAAAGGAAGGGAGTCACGATCTGCAATCAGCAAACTCGTAAGCACAAGTTCCGGGGTCTTGTCTTCTGTCTTGTCGCTCCACCCACCCGCATACCGTCGACGCACACAGATCATTCCATAAACCGAGGGAAGATCCCCTGAGCTGTGAAATTTAGCCCACATTCTGGAGCCTGACATCACCAACCAACGACCATACAACCAAGCACCCAAACGATGACTACAACAACGCAGAAGACGGTCCTCGTCACTGGAGCCAACGCCGGAATCGGCCGTGCTCTCGCTCTCCAGTTCCACAAGCGCGGATACACCGTCTATGCCACAGATCTCGCCTTCACAGCTGATACAGTGTCCACATTCACCCCGCTCAACATCAAGATGGAGGTCATGGACGTCACCTCAGACGAGGCCGTTAAGCGTGTTCGTGACCTCATCGCATTGGAGAACGACAACAAGCTAGACTTCTTGTACTGTAACGCTGGTCGGACGATGGTCTCGCTGGCTGTGGACATCCAGGACCAGCAGATAAGAGACCTGTTCGAGCTCAACTTGTTTGCCAACATAAGACTCGTGAGGGAGTTTTCACACCTCATTGTCAATGCAAAGGGGACAATCGCCTTTTCGGGATCTGTTACCAAGGCCATGCCTCTTCACTCAAACGCATTGTACACGTCTTCCAAGGCAGCACTCGACCAGTACGCAGCTACGCTTCAGTGCGAGATGAGAAACTTCGGTGTCAAGGTGATCGATGTCGTTGGTGGATACATCGAGACTGGCATCTTCGGCTCGGGAATCTCCACTGTGCGAGAGGGATCTGTGTTTGACTTCCCGGAGTATAAGGAGCAGTACGCACAGAGAGGACTCAGGCTCAAGGAGTCCACCAAGGACGCTATGAATGTTGATGTGTTTGCAAAGAAGGTGTTGGACAAGATTGACAAGGCGGGCTTGAACACAGTCAGAATCTTTGAAGGCCAAAAGGCAGGAACTTTGGACGCTCTTACGAAATATGCACCAAACAAGGCTCTCTTTGACAAGATGTTGGCCATCTTCAGGCTCGACTTCGACTACAGAAAGCACTTGAAGTAGACCAGCTACATGATTTACTGGATATTTCAAAAGCTTACAATGGTATGAAATACAAATCATCAATCAATTTAATTTAAAAAGGGTAAATAAGCATTGGAGACTTCAGTCAACCTCCTCAACAGTTGGGCCACTGTCTCCACCAGCAGAGCCAGCACCTGGGAATCCACCAGGAGCACCAGCGCCTGGAGCACCAGCACCTGGAGCACCGCCAGCCTGGTAGAACTTGGTCATGATAGGGTTGGCAACACCCTCCAACTCCTTCTGCTTGTCCTTGTACTCGTCAATGGTAGCAGCCTGTGACTCATCCAACCACGAGATGACACTCTCAATCTCCTTGGTCAACTTCTCCTGGTCCTCCTCGCCAACCTTCTCCTTGAATGCGGACTCGGCGACACTGTTCTTCAACGAGTAAGCATATGCCTCAAGACCATTCTTGGATGATACACGCTCAGCCTCCTGCTCGTCCTCAACCTTGAACTTCTCAGCCTCAGACACCATGCGCTCAATGTCATCCTTGGACAATCTGCCCTTGTCGTTTGTGATGGTGATCTTGGATGACTTACCAGTACCCTTCTCAACAGCAGACACGTTCAAGATACCATTGGCATCAATGTCAAATGTAACCTCAATCTGTGGAACTCCTCTTGGGGCAGGTGGGATACCAGACAACTCAAACTTACCCAAGCTGTTGTTATCCTTGGTTCTTGTACGTTCACCTTCAAACACCTGGATCAAGACACCAGGCTGGTTGTCAGCGTATGTGGAGAATGTCTCGGACTTCTTGGTTGGAATGGTGGTGTTTCTTGGAATCAACTTGGTCATGATACCACCAGCAGTCTCGATACCGAGGGACAATGGTGCGACATCAAGCAACAACAAGTCCTGGGTCTTCGTGTTGGAAGTGTCACCGGTGATGATGGCAGCCTGGACAGCAGCACCGTAGGCAACAGCCTCATCTGGGTTGATGGATCTGTTTGGCTCCTTACCGTTGAAGAACTCAGACACAAGCTTCTGCACCTTTGGGATTCTGGTAGAACCACCAACAAGAACAATCTCGTCAACCTGTGACTTGTCAAGCTTGGAGTCCTTCAACACCTTCTCAACTGGTCCCAAAGTGGATCTGAACTGCTCAGCACACAACTCCTCAAATCTGGCTCTGGTGATGGATGTGTAGAAGTCAATACCCTCGTACAAGGAGTCAATCTCAATAGAGGCCTGTGCAGAAGAGGACAAGGTTCTCTTGGCTCTCTCAGCAGCTGTTCTCAATCTTCTCAGTGATCTCTGGTTAGACGTGATGTCCTTCTTGTTCTTTCTCTTGAACTCGGTGGCCAAGTGGTCAACAAGCTTGTTATCAAAGTCCTCACCACCCAAGTGTGTGTCACCAGCAGTGGCCTTGACTTCGAAGACACCATCGTCAATCGACAAAAGAGAAACATCAAAAGTACCACCACCCAAGTCAAAGATCAAAACGTTGTGCTCGCTTGTGCCCTTCTTGTCCAAGCCGTAGGCAATGGCAGCAGCAGTAGGCTCGTTGATGATACGGAGCACGTTCAAACCGGCAATCAAACCAGCATCCTTGGTGGCCTGTCTCTGCGAATCGTTGAAGTAGGCAGGAACAGTGATGACGGCATCCTTGACGGTGTTACCCAAGTAGGCCTCAGCAGTCTCCTTCATCTTACCAAGCACCATGGATGAAATCTCCTCAGGAGTGAAAACCTTGGTCTCACCCTTGAACTCAACCTGGATCTTTGGCTTACCGCCCTGGTCAACAATCTTGAATGGGAAGTGCTTAGCGTCAGTGGTAACCTCTGGGTCGTCAAACTTGCGTCCAATCAAACGCTTAGCGTCAAACACTGTGTTGGATGGGTTCATGGCAGCTTGGTTCTTTGCAGCGTCTCCAATCAATCTTTCAGTGTCCGTAAAGGCAACATACGAAGGCGTCGTACGGTTACCCTGGTCGTTGGCGATGATCTCGACACGGTCGTTGGTGTAGTGGGCCACACAAGAGTATGTGGTTCCCAAGTCAATACCGATAGCTTTGCTCATAGTTGTGTAGTTGTAGTGTGGATGTGTGTAGTTTGTATGATGAAGTGAATGATGAAAGGTGGCGAAAGAGGGGCGAGAAGGACCCCTTTTATAGCCCTCAGGCCATGGGGTGCTAATATCCAGAACCTTCCAAAAGTGTGCGGAGAGAGCAAACAATGGAATATTCCAGAACAGGTGTCTTGTTCGAGATCCTTCTAGAATCGAGTGGAACTGAGCAAATAGAGAAGCAGTGCCAGTCCAATTGAGCACTTACCGGCTCGCTGAACCCTTTAATTTCCCGTGCTTCTCAGGCTCCTGTTGTGCTTCTCTGTCTTCGCCTCCTTGACCTTCCAAGTCCTTCACCCGCTCTTCCCGGTGTTTGTGTCAAAGTCACGTCATAGAGCACTTGGAAGCATGTAGAAAAAACGTGCGCCTACCGTATCACGTGACATTCAGCTGACTCTGTTGGACAAACCGTAATTCACAACCAAATTGTAAGGGTATCAGAACCCTTGACGAGCTGCACGTGAGAATCACGTGATCTATTTTGATCATACCAACCCTTTGTCCTTTATTTACATCGACTTTTCCCTTCGAGATTACTTATTATACTTTCCGACTCATGGACACACATTGAAAGTCCTTTATCTACATTCAGAGTCCTTTATCCACTTCGAGGTCCATTTATCTACTACTCTCGGACCTACTGATCCACATTGGGACTACGAGTCATCAACAGGACTACGTTCCCACAGACACGCTCACACCATGGATCTATTTTTAGCAACAGTCACGGAAGTTGTTACCAAATGGCACCAGACCTTACGAAAGAGGTTATACAAACTGGTACGCATTTGGACTACGTGGTACAAAGACCGACTATAGTTAGGAGTGCCCGTAACGCCCCAAAAACTATAAATACCGGTAGTTTGTCCACTTTATTTAGAGATTTAGTTTTTAGGAGAAGGTAAGCAAGTTACCACTCAGCAAGATACATTATTGATACATTACAAGACAACTAGAACCCCAACCGATACATTAGAGCGACAGTTAGATTACAGATCACCCGGAACTACTCAAGTCAATCACGTGACTACACCACTACCGAGGTTACCTTACCGCACCCTTTACACTTGGTAGCGTCTCTTTGGTTATAAGAACTACCCCTCACCGAAAGCAAACAAGATAGAACAGAATCCCAAGATCCCATTAGACAGTATGGACGAGATCACTAAAGACGTGTTGAAGGAATTCCTTAGAATTCAACAGAACAGAGAAGAGATGTTGGTTGAGGCCATCAACAAGGCAAACCGTAACAAAGACGGTGAGAGGGGTATTCAGAACAAGGGAGCTGGTAAGGTGAACACTTTCAGAGGAACACACAACTCTTCAGAGGTTGCTAGTTTCTTGTCATCCTTGAACTTGCACTTTGCACTCAGAGGTATCACTGAAGACGAGATCAAGATTATGCACTTCGGAACGTACTTGACAGATGGTGCACAGATTTGGTTCAATGCATTTACTGGTGGAGTGTTTGACAACATGTCCTACGATGACTTGGTGCTTCATTTCAAGCACTGTTACTTGCCTGTTAACCATGCTGATCAGACCAGAAGAAGATTGGAAGAACTGAGACAGATTGGTCCCGTGTCCAAGTACATCACCAAGTTCGCAGAGTTGTCAATGTCGCTTGAGGAACCATACAATCACGAGAAGTACTTGCTTGACAGATTCAAGATTGGTTTGAAGAAGGATGTCCGCACTCAGTTGAGTATCCTTAAGCCAGACAGTTTGCAAGAAGCCTTTGAGGTGGCTCAGGAGCTTGATGACATCAACTGGGGACAGCCTGGAACACAGAACGTCGTGTTCCCGAAGAGAAATGAGATTGGTAACAGATACCATCAGAGAAGAAACATGGGAGCATACCAGTACAGATCTCCAGATGCAATGGATATTGATGAGATCAATGGAAGATCGCCAACTCCGCCAACTACTGCCAGAAGATACGGACAGACTGATGCCAGAAAGTGCTACAATTGTCAGAAGACAGGACATATGGCCAGAGAGTGCCCAGAGTCCAGAAGAGAAGGTTTTGGTACAAGACCGGGAAACTGGAGAGCTTAGACAAACGAAGAGCCCGCGCTAAGCCAGAACAATTGAGGCGTCAGCATTCCAACACCTATGAGCGGCCGAGAATGGCAGCAAAGAAACCATACTATTGTACACAAGATTCAGAGTTCAGAAAACCAAAAAACACTTGGAAACCACATTCAGAAAAGAACAAAAACAATGGAAAACCGCAAAAGCCAAAAAGAACGAACATTTACAGACACCTGGAGAATGAGCAGGTGGAAGGACACACGAGGTCGTCCGGAATTACGACAGGAGTACCAACCGCACAGAGTGGTGCAGCAGAGAAGGATATACTCCCTATGGAACTTGGAAGTATGGCATTGGAAAGTGCCACAGTTGAGGCCGATGAGTCTAAGAGGGAGATACAGAACCCCCTACAAGTCCCGCGCACCTTGACGTTGTTGTACCTGCAAGTACACGTCAGAGGATACGCCAGAAAGCCAGTCGAAGCACTTATCGACTCGGGCGCACAGAGTTACTTCATATCAGAAAAGCTAGCAGAAGAGCTAGGCCTACTACAAGACTCAGTCGAGGTCCCTGCGTTGAGAGTCAACGTCGCCATACAGGGCGAGACCAGAACTACTACGAGAGCCGTACAGATCCCATTGGAGATCCAACTAGAGAATGGCATTGAGGTTGTTATCAACATTGCCGCATACATTGTCAATGGAATCAAAGACCACATTTACCTTGGTCTTCCATTCGTTATCAAGTACCATCAAATCATACCTTGGAGAAGTATTGAACTGTTGCAACACGAGGACGTCCGTGAAAGCAGTGTCGATGGTACAGAGGAAGAACAAAACTCGAGTGAAGAGTTAATACAGAGTGTCGAGGTGAAACAGGAAAGATCACCCATTGAGTTTATCGACAGCAAACAGTTTTTGAGAGAGAGCAAGGCAGGAACCAACTGTATTGGTATCTTGCAGATCAGAACAACGGTACAAGAAAGAAAGGTCCCACACGATGGGCAGGTGACACAAAGGTGTACCTCAGAACAAGAAGCTATGAGAAAGCAAAAGGTCCCACACGATGGGCAGGTGGCAGGAACATGCACCTATGAACAAGGAACTGCATCGAACAGAACGGAGGGCAGTCACAAGGTCCCACAGGAAGATGGGCAGAAGGTCCCTAACGGGCAAAAGGTCCCACGCAAGGATGGGCAGGCGATACAGACGTATGCCTTACAGCAAGAAGCTGCAGACTCACAGACAAGTCAGTATGTGGAACTAGAGAGTATGACTACTGAAGAACAGAGAGTGAGAGAACTATTGGAACAATTCAAGGATATTGTTACCGAAGAGGAACCAAGCGGGTTGCCTCCAGAGAGATTCATCAGCCACAGTATTACGCTGATAGAAGGAACACAGCCAACACATCGTACCCAGTACAGGCTAAGTCCATCAGAGAAGGAGGAACTACAGAGACAGGTAGAAGACCTCCTGAGCAAAGGGTTTATCAAGGAAAGTAATTCACCCTATAACGCACCAATCCTGTTTGTCAAGAAGAAGACAGGAGAACTCCGCATGTGTGTTGACTTCAGAGTGCTCAACATACACAGTATCAAGGACAGATTCCCGATTCCGTTGATCGATGAGATTCTGAACTCACTAGGGGAAGCACGTTTCTTCTCCAAACTGGATCTCCGTTCAGGATATCACCAGGTGAGAATTGTCCCAGAGGATACTCCAAAGACTGCTTTCAGCACATCGCACAACCACTATGAATGGTTGGTCATGCCATTTGGGCTGACCAATGCACCTGCTACTTTTCAAAGATTGATGAATAATGTGCTTAAAGACATGGTAGGACGTTTTGTCCAGGTCTACCTTGATGATATCATCATATACAGTAAGACTGCAGAAGAACACATGGAACACATACGAGCAGTGTTAGAGCGGTTGAGACAGAACCAGTTGATCTGCAAGAAGTCAAAGTGTGAATTCTTCAAGAAAGAGATCAAGTTTCTTGGATTCACTGTGAGTGAGAACGGTCTAGAGCCAGACCCAGATAAGATTACGGCCATCAAGGATTGGCCAGAGTTACGAACATTTAAGGACGCACAGAAGTTTCTTGGGCTAGCCAACTTCTACAGAAGGTTCGTGGAAGGATACTCGAAGATTGCAGGACCGTTGACAGACTTTGCTGCAGAGAAGGCAACATACGGAGAGCCACAGAAGAAGGCATTTGAAGAGCTCAAGAGGATGCTAATCACCGCTCCAGTCCTTATTACCCCTATTTTGAAAGAAGGGTACACATTTATTGTCACTACAGATGCTTGTGGAACTGCACTAGGTTACACACTTGAGCAAGCAGATCCTATGGGCAAAGTCATGGGTGTTGTAGCCTATGGTAGCACCAAACTCCACGGTGCTCAGCTCAACTACCCAGTGAGAGAGAAAGAATTTATGGCTATCATTACAGCACTCAAAGCTTGGAGAGATTTATTGATGTATCGCAAGTTTATCATTCAGACAGATCATCACTCGTTGGTGTATCTACAACACCAAGCACAGTTGAACACAGGGAGATTAGCGAGATGGCTCGACTTCCTCAGTCAGTTCGACTTTACCATTCGTTATCTTCCAGGAAAGAAGAACAGTGCTGCTGACGCATTATCAAGAAGAGACGATGACCCAACCAAGACAGAATCTACTACTTTACAGAACTTGGAGATTCAAGAGACTCAAGCAGAAGAGACTCAAGCATGGATACAGACTATCAACCAGGAGCTTATCACTGAAATACAAGAAGGTTATAAGGCCGATCCCATGTTTGCAACCATTTATGACAGTTTGAGGGATGATACAGAAGTACCAAAGGAGATCAGACACCATGCCACGCACTACAAACTTGAGAACAAGTTCCTATTGTTTTCTGCTGGCCCTGGATGTCCATACAGGATCTGTATCCCCAATGTTGCAAACCTACGGACACGACTCACCGAGAATGTCCACGACACCAACACAGGCGCACACTTTGGGTTTGTACGCTGTTACGAGGTACTTCAGAGACAATTTTACTGGCCAAAGATGTTTTTGACGGTCAAGAAGTATGTGGCCACATGCCCGCTGTGCCAGACATCCAAACCATCTACGCAACTGACGCAAGGACTCTTGAACCCACTGCCAATCCCTAAAGGACGGTTCCAAGAGGTTACTATGGATTTCCTAACAGGTATTCCTACCACAGCGAGAGGAAATGATATGATCTTTGTTATTGTCGATCGGTTATCAAAGCGAGTGAAGATGATCCCATGCACAAAGTCCCTCACCGGCGCAGGAGCTGCAGAGCTGTTTCTAAGATACTACTTTACCAATTATGGCATTCCAAGAAAGATCATCAGTGACAAGGACGTCAGATTTATGGGTGCATTTTGGAAGACAATTTGGCACGCCCTTGGTACACAACTACTCTTTACTACAACATCGCACCCTCAGACCGATGGGCAGAGTGAACGCATGATGAGAGTTATCAACCAATCGCTTCGCTCCTTATGTCGCTACAACTCCATTGAGTGGGATGAGTTGTTACCTGCAATTGAGTTTGCCTACAACAGCACAGTGCAAGCATCTACGGAGAAGACCCCTTTCGAAGTTGACCTTGGAGTCAATCCAGATTCTCCGTCATTCAGTAGTACATGGAACGTCGAGAACTACAACCCATACGCAGACGATTATGTCTCAAAGATCAAGGCTACAATGACGCAAACTCAGGATCAATTGGTTCAGGCACAACTATCACAAGAGAAACATCACAATAAAGGAAAGAGAGAAGTTGAGAAGTTCAAGAAAGGAGACTGGGTACTCCTGAACAAGAATGTGTGGGGAACCAGAGAAGCTTACAGCAAGCTAAGTCCTTATTTCTTCGGTCCTTACATGGTTGTCAAAGAACTGGGACCCAATGCCGTGGAAGTCGCATTGGAGTCTACATCGAAGAAACAGCGCACCATCAATGTTGAATGGTTAAGACATTTCAAGCAGAGACAGGACGCATACCCAAAGCAACCTCCTCGTACCCCAAGAGAAGCAGAGAAGCGCGTTGCAGAAATCAGTGGCATTACTGGATTCAACGAGAAGGAGAACAAACTCACTGTCACATGGGCCTGGTGCGACCCTACACACGTTACTCAGATTCCGGCAACACTCATCGAGAGATTACCACCACAAAGACAGAAACTGCTATGGGACGAAGCAGCGCAATTCATGGAATTCGTGCCAGAAGAGTTTCGCACACTGGACGATCCAAGCATGAGCAGAGAGCAGATCAGACAGAAGTTGCAACAACGAGAGTTGGATCAACAACAGACACAGAAAGGAGCAAGACTTGACTCCCTTCATCGCGGCCAATGAGAGATGGCACAAAGAGAACACAAAGACAAACAGAACGTCAGCAAGAAGACGCCAAACTACAGACAGTCAGATCTATTGAGACTGACGCAGACATTGAGAAAGGTATGAGACGAGAGTGGAGACCACTCTTCAGAGGACCCCGGCGAATGTAAGGGTATCAGAACCCTTGACGAGCTGCACGTGAGAATCACGTGATCTATTTTGATCATACCAACCCTTTGTCCTTTATTTACATCGACTTTTCCCTTCGAGATTACTTATTATACTTTCCGACTCATGGACACACATTGAAAGTCCTTTATCTACATTCAGAGTCCTTTATCCACTTCGAGGTCCATTTATCTACTACTCTCGGACCTACTGATCCACATTGGGACTACGAGTCATCAACAGGACTACGTTCCCACAGACACGCTCACACCATGGATCTATTTTTAGCAACAGTCACGGAAGTTGTTACCAAATGGCACCAGACCTTACGAAAGAGGTTATACAAACTGGTACGCATTTGGACTACGTGGTACAAAGACCGACTATAGTTAGGAGTGCCCGTAACGCCCCAAAAACTATAAATACCGGTAGTTTGTCCACTTTATTTAGAGATTTAGTTTTTAGGAGAAGGTAAGCAAGTTACCACTCAGCAAGATACATTATTGATACATTACAAGACAACTAGAACCCCAACCGATACATTAGAGCGACAGTTAGATTACAGATCACCCGGAACTACTCAAGTCAATCACGTGACTACACCACTACCGAGGTTACCTTACCGCACCCTTTACACAAATATCAAATGGATCTTTGGCCGAGCGGTTTAAGGCGCTCGACTCAAGATCGAGTATCGTAAGATGCATGAGTTCGAATCTCATAGGATCCATTATTTTTTCTCCTCCGCGAAATCACCTGGTAGGGGCAACAAAGTCACGTGCAATATTTCAAAATCAGCCTACGAGGAACGAGTACAGCCATCTACCCACACTCTATCGTCACCAAAACACCAGCTAATAGTGTCCCATCTCCAATTCCATGGGATTCCAGCAGTTCTTCAACACCAAGCTTGCCCGAATCTTTCAGCGGCACCACCAAGATGTCCCGAAGCGGCTTGCCATAGCGCTCTCTGGAGGAGTCGACTCGATGGCCCTGACACATCTCGCTCAGCAGTTCTCGAGACAACACAACGTACAGCTGTACCCGATCACTATCAATCACAATCTGAGGCCCACAAGCTCCATGGAGATCTCATTGATACGACAACAGCTGGACAAGCTAGGTTTGCTGAAGAACTATCACACGATGGACATCCATTTGGATACTGGTACGCTGGGACAGTCGTCAACCGTGGCAAAGGAGATTGAAGAGGAGGCACGTGTAAAACGATATGCTGCCATTGCTGAAATCTGCTCGTCTCTCGGTGTGAATAACATCTTGCTAGGTCATCATCTTGATGATCAGATTGAGACGTATTGCATCAGACTTCTCAAGAACTCGGGCATCTTTGGGCTCGCGGGGATGCAGGAGTGGTCCAAGGCGCCAGTCAATACAATCCCGGAGAGGTTACAGCTCATAAGACCCCTGCTGGATCTTCGGAAGGAGAAGTTGTACGAACATTGTTTGGAGAATGGGATTGAGTGGGTCCAGGACTATACAAACTTTGATGAGGAGTATGGTATCCGAAATGTGGTGCGGAAGTATCTCAAGGAGCACCAAGCAGTAGAGGAAAGAATGTTGGCTGGATACACTGCTGCGATGAAGTTCAACCATCGAGTTGATCTGAAGGTGAAAAGGCTGCATGATGCGGTGGAAGTTGAGAATATGCCTGGCATCATCACTGTGACTCTGCCGAAGCGTGAGATGGAGAAGTACACAGATATCGTACTGGCCAGATACTTCTTCAAGTTGCTGTATCCACTCAGTCCTTCCAGAAACTACCACTACAGTTTCAACAAGGTACACGATGTCATTCCACGACTCAGCGGGCCATCGACCACCTTCTCCTTGCTCCAACTCCAATGGACCGTGACACGAACCAAGCATCATGTCAAGGTGCACGTCACCCGCCAGAACCCATCCACACCAACCACGTACGACTTCATCATACTCCCTAACACCTCGACAGACTACTTCCTGTTTGATAACGTGTACTGGTTCAAGGTCAACAACCCAACATCTGAGACCAAGCATTATACCCTCAAAACGTTGACCCAGGAGGACAAGGAACTCATGGAAACAGTTCCCAAGGGGTACAAGTTCTCTCTGTACAAGAACACGCCAGTGTTGATTGACATTGAGGCGAATGAGGTGGTGGCGTTACCTGTATGGCACAAGGACGAAAATGTGAGCTGGAAGATGAAGGATAATATTTACACGATTTGAGTGGTTGGATCAAACGCTGGTGCACTCAGGAATCAGGAACGACATCTTATTTGATATACAATCTAGTGTAGCTGATCAATAACAATAGTGAGCAGAGCAGAGCCATGACCCTTGGGTACTCTTGGGTGGAACTGTGGCTGTTAGTGGCGGGGAGCCTGGACCTGACCCCTGAACTCAGATCCCTGAAACCTGAACCATGAACCCTGAAGTTACGATATAAGTTGACTAGATGCTATAACTTCAATATTCTGTGGCCCGTTTCCAGATCTTGCTCACTTCTATTGTCCATTGTTTGAGCCTATTGTTGAACTTCATTATCAGGGTGTCTCCGCCACACTTTACTCCGCCACTGTGGCATGGATCAACACCCCGAGACCTCCAGAAGAATGCATATGTGTTTCCACCCTGTTCCTTCTCTCTATACCAAGACTGACCACTAGCACATCCATCCACCATGACTCAGCCAAATATCATCTTCATGATGGCTGACGACCACGCAGCCAAGTCCATCTCGTGCTATGGCGCTGGACTCAACCACACTCCTCATCTCGACCGTCTTGCCAACGAAGGAATGAAGTTCAACCACTGCTATGTCTCCAACTCAATTTGCACACCTTCGAGAGCCAGCATCCTCACGGGAACTTACAACCATGTCAATGCTGTGTACACGCTCTACTCGGCTATCAACCGCCGTATCCCCAACGTGGCCAAACACTTGAAGACAGGCGGTTATCAGACTGCGATGGTGGGCAAGTGGCATCTGGGAGAAGGCAAGGAGCACGAGCCAAGTGGGTTTGACTACTGGTCGGTTGTTCCTGGGCAAGGAGAGTACTTTGATCCTGTGTTCATTGGGCCTGATGGAGCTGCTCGTGAAAGAGGATATGCCACCGACATCATCGTGGACAAGACCATCGACTTCATCGACAAGAGAGACAAAAGCAAGCCGTTCTTCGTCATGTGTCACCACAAGGCTCCTCATAGATCCTGGGAGTGTGATCCTAAGCATGCTCACTTGTACACTGACGAGATTCAGGTGCCAGAGTCGTTTGATGATGACTACAAGAACAGAGCAAGGGCCGCTGCTGCTGCAAAGATGAGAGTCGATTGCGATCTGACCTACTTTGACTTGGGGTTCGCTCAACCAGATGGAGGAGTTGCAGACGTTGGAGAGTTGTTCTTCAAGAGATCCACTGACAGAAAGATCCCTGCAAAGCCTGATCTCAGTACTTTCAAGCTCATTGACAAGGCCACTGGTGAAGTCTTCCGCTTTACGAGCCATGAAGAGCTCAGACACTTCAAGTACCAGCGCTACATGCAGCGTTACCTCCGTACCGTTCAGTCAATTGATGACAACACTGGAAGACTGCTGGACTACCTTGACGACGAAGGTCTTGCTGATAACACCATTGTCATCTACACCTCTGACCAGGGCTTCTTCCTCGGAGAACACGGCTGGTTCGACAAGAGATTCATGTATGAGGACTCCTTCCAAATGCCCTTCCTGATCCGTTATCCAAATCTGATCGCTCCTGGAACGGTCTGTGAGGACATTGTGTCAAACGTGGACTTTGCACCAACTTTCCTTGAGTTGGCTGGACTCACGATCCCGAACTACATCCAGGGGTACTCCATCAAGCCACTGCTAGAGGGAAAGACGCCAGAGGACTGGAAGCAAGTGGCATACCACAGATACTGGATGCACAGGGATGATATCCACAACGCGTATGCCCACTATGGAATCAGAAACCAGCGGTATAAGTTGATCTACTGGTACAACGAAGGTTACGGTCTTGAGGGGACTCAGGAAGGTGGCGAGGAGAAAGAGTGGGAGTTGTTCGACTGTGAGAAGGATGAGTTGGAGCTGTTCAACGTCTACGACTCTCCAGACTACACTGAGGTCAAGAAGGAGATGACAAAGCTGCTCGAGGAAAAGATGTTGGAGATTGGTGATGACATTGTGCATCCTAAATTAGAGTGAGTAGTACAAGGTATTTATAGATCTCGTTATCAAACCAAAGTTCTCGCCTCCAGTCTCTCCCTAGGCGTACTCTTTGGCCATCTGGACCCAGCATCCTCCACTTCCTCCATATAACTCTTTGTGTTGTGGATCGTAGTACCACCAAGCACTATACGCATGCCTTTATTCACAGAGTTGAGTGTGTTGATGATACGAGCCTCTTCGTATGTCACGCCTCCCACAATGAACACAATGATGTCTTGTGCCTTCTCAGTAGCAACAGTAGGATATTCCGTGTATGGGTTCAACACAGGATACTGTCTCTCGTTGAGTTTCCCGCGAGCTGCCTTTCCCAGAACGTTCTCCAGACGAGGTACGTGCTGCATGTAGATGTTGTCAGTAGCATGAACAGTCTTGAACCCAGCGATGAAGTTGGATGCGGCCTTGTCAAAGATGGTTTGTTCGTCATCAAGACGCTGGGATGCACCGGCAAAGGAGATGAGGTGGTCAATGATGGCGATCTTGTAAAGAGCAACACCTTGTTCCTTGAGGATGTTCTTGAGGCGTGCAGTCTGGTTGTTCGAGTGGCGTTCGTAACGAAGAGCATAAAGACACACGAGTCGAAGTTTGGACTCTTCAGAAATAGATGGGCGTGGTGCTCCTGTGTCTGGCTTGTTAAGCAACAACTTCTCCAACTCTTGCAGATCAGAATTGTGCTGGTCATGTGAAGAGATGTTCTGCTCCACTTCACTGACTTCCCATAGTCTCTCCTTGTTGATCTTTCTGTCAAGTTCAGATACAAGAGCCATGTGCTTTGAGACATTGCCTGAGAGTTTCTTAAACTCAGGGAACTCCTCAATGAACCTCTTCATGTCTTCAATGGTGGAGATGTCTTTCGAGGACTTGGTCTTCGACTTGTACTGAAACACATAGTCCTTGATCTTATCACTCAGATCTCCAAAATTGAGGTACATCGCCTCTTCGTAAAACTTGTCCAGCTTCGAACTCAACACGATCTTCTTGAGCTCATCAGAGACGCCCGGCATCCCCGATAAATCCACCGTGTTGTTCTCAACACCAATCAACTCGTGAACCATACTCTGGAATGTCCAAGGTGTCAACAACGGTGTGATTGGGTCATTCTTTCTATCCAAGATCAACAGCAACGGTGGTGTATCCCTCAGCTTGAAGTCGAACAGACTGGAATGTGTCTTCTCAATGTTGTACAGCAGCTCCTTTGCCAGCTTGGCACCCATCTTGCTATTTGCCTCATACCTAATCACAGGCTTGCTTTTCAGTGACAACAGCAGTGACAGCAGTCCCTGTGTGCACTGGTTGAAAGCTGCACCTTGCCACGTCTCCTTGGAGTCTCCATAGATCTTGTGGTTTGGTGCGGTGATCCCCAACGAGAACAAGTCCTTGTTCACGGTCAAGTAGTCCTGGAACAGCTCTTCCACCTTGGTCACGACTTCCAGATCGTCGCTCTCTGCCAGTCTCTCCAGCTGTGACTTTGAAACAGTGTTGTTGAAGTACAATTCGTAGCTCGAGTACTTTGGGTTGCGCAGCTCATCAAGCATGTGGTTCAGCGACTCCTCACATGGCTTGAGGTAGCAGATGCACTTGAGATGGCGCATCTTGTCTCTGGCGGTGTTGTCAATCCTGTTGATGAGGTAGATATCGTGCTGCAGTAGCTCGGACTGGGTGGCGTTCAAGGACACAATCGGCGTGGTATGCTCGTCCAGCAGGAGAACACGTACTCGGGAGCCAGGCAGAGCAGACGTCTCAGCACGCGCAACACCGCTGTTGGTCTTTGAGCCACGGTCAATCCCGACAAGCCGGTTCAGGTAAACATCGCCAACGTCGTAGAGGTCCATCTTGTTGCTGTTATTTGGGGGTCTTTTGAAGAGCTGGAAGAGGAGTGTTTCCGGGGTTGCAAATGGCACGCCTCCGGCTTCTCTATGTAACCGACTTCCGGGGCTATTCTCTGGTCACATGATCACACACGTGACAAGATGAGCTCGGAATTTGTCAGGGGTCACATCCCGGACTGAACAACTCCACTAAAGCACACCAAAAGGCCTCTAATTTGACCACCAGCAACGCCAACAGAACGCATGAAGAATACCTCGAAGACGCAGAAGACGAAGCAGTTCAGTGCCAGAACAACGCACTCACGTTCGGCGTCGTATGGGCGCAACTTGAACAAGCTGGCACGGATCACGAGTTCTGAGGACGTGCACCACACGAGCACTAACTCTCATGCCTCTCAACCAGCACAGACGGCCCGTCCACAGCTGAGTCGGTCACGAAGCACAGATGGAACACTGGGAAGGAGAAATCGCAGTTTCACTAAGCTCACAGGGCTTCAGCCATTGGCTAGAACACGCTCTCATCAGCATGTTCCTAGAGCCTCCTCGAGAGTGATTATCGATATCCACCCAGGTAACGACTCATCTGATGACGAGCACGACAAGGAGGCAAACGGAGAAGAAGTCGAAGAAGAGGTTGATGGTTTCAGTGATGACGACGAGCTGGAGGTTGAACCAGAGGAACAGGCCCAGGAACGTCAGCCATCCCCTGCACAGCAACTAAGCTACAGACCTCCCCCACAGTTCTCACACAAGAATGCTACACCGTCATCACCGGAAACGCCGAAGAAATCACTTCTGCACTCTGATCAGCTGTCAAGGGCCACCGCTGGACTGTCTCTGGAGGAGAATGAAGAGAGAGGAAGAACGTCACCAGCCAGCACTGAAGATGCCCATGACAAGAGAGCTGAGAAGCCACAGCCACAACCACAACCGCACACACAGGCAGTCACAAACGCTGAGAAGGAACCTTCATCCCAGGAACTCGCACAATACTACCAGAACATGATCCTTTCCCAATCCACAGGTCTCGTGCGCCAGTTCAGTGATATTGCTCCATTCCATAATTCTCTCCTACCTGATGGGATTGCCCAGGTGAAGCAGCAAGACCAGTTGCAGTACATTCATTCGAATGACCACATCAGTGGTACCATTTCCAACGTCAAGCCAATGTCAGAAACGGCAAACTCGTTGAAGCAGTTCACAATACAACCGTTGGCCGCCTCACATGAGTCTTCTATGCTCTCATTCAAAGCCGAGCCTGTACGCAGGGACCACTTACAGATGACTGCTATTCCATCATCTTCGAGAGACTCTCCATTGGGAACACCAAACCTGAGCCAGTTTTTACACTCTGGCCCTTCAAATATTGAGACCCGTGCTCAGCAGAAGCTCTGGTTGCAGCGTGAGAACAGTCTGTTCGACTTGTCAGCAATGAAGAACACAAACGTGGTGACTCCGCAAGTGAGACGTGAGTTTGAGAGAGTTTCTAGAGAGCTGGTCAACATTCGAAGATTCTCCAATCCACTCAGTGATGCTGTCAAGAGAATCAACATCTCCTCGAACATGAACCAGAAGAACTCCACGCAGTCATTATCTGCATCAGGGGACAAGCTCAGGGCCCTCAAGACTGAGGAAGTCCAGGCCAAGCTCATGAAGATATGGCTGCAGTCTGAGCACCACCAACCATCCTCCACTTCATCTCAGACTCGTCCTCAAAATCAGCGTTCTGTCAACCAGCAACAGTTCTACCAGCACTCTCAAAGACCAACCATCCAACAACACCAGTCAGCATACAACGGCCTCATGAACGGCAACAACACATTCAGATCACCAGTGGCACCAACTACAAGAGCAGTTGACAGAGCTAACAATACACAGGAGGCAAAGAGAATAGATCTGGCTGCAGCAAGACTACAGGAGGAACAGGTCCAAAAGCTCTTATGATTTATTTGCAAGAATGCGGGCTCCACCGATCATTATTATAAGTTGTTTATACCTACATGAGTGATAATCAACGAACAGTGCATTTTTACCTAAGTCAATCCTCACCAGGTGGCTTGAATCTCAAAGCCTGGCCCTCCTGGTAAATGTAGTTCAACACATCCTCAAACGCACCGGCAGCCTTAAGCTCTTGGTACTTCTTGAACAGCAACAGAGCAGTATGAGCATCCTCAATCGAGTCATGGTTTCCTGTCTGAACCTTCTTCTCTAACAACACATATGCCAGGAATCTCAAGGAAAGGATTCTCTGACCCTTGTAGAAGAACACAGCAGTGTCACGCACCTGTGCCTTTGGAACACTGATGTTGATGGTACGGAAGTCCTTCGTCAAACCATGTCCAACGAACACACAACCAAGGTTCAGCAACAGCCACAGCTTGCGGTAGACAACCTGGCGTGTCACTAATGCCTTGTCACTTGTAGCCGGGTCCAGATCACCATGCTCAATACCGGAGTAAGAAGTCAAGTAGTCCTGGATAGGTTCCTTCACCACAACCCAGTCATCAATGAACGGCACACCAAACTTCTCACCATCATCACCTCTAAGCACAGAAACACGAGCCAAAGCCTGGTTGCTTGGCTTGATCAATGATCTGAATCCATTGCTTCTGATCTCAAAGTGTTCCTCGTCAATTGTAACAAACTCAGTGTCAATAGCAACAAGCGATCCAGGTTGTGGTGCCTCCTGTCTGGTCAACAACTCATACTCAATTCTCTTACCTTCACGCGTACCAGCGGCAAAGTAGTCACGGTACAAGATCTCTTCATTGAGGTTCTTCTTCCATGCGTCATACTCAAACACAGGAGGCGTGGATGTCTTGCGGTACACGAGCGTCACTGGGGTCTTCCACCAGTATGACATGTTGAGGCATTCCTCCTCTGGGATTGGAATGACAAGGAAGTCATTGAACAAAAACCAGTTCTTCTGATTTGTCTCCTCGTCCAAGATCTGAACAAATGTGACAAGGTGTGAGTCCTTCTCCGTCTCACCGGAAATCTCAGCAACAAATCCAGTAAGCTCATACTCGCTTGACTCTTCACCGTATGTGTTTGCTGTAGTCAGATCGTCGGAAAGTAGGAACCCATTGTTGGACCATGTAGCATAGAACTTTGTCTTGAGCCAGTCTTCGGTGTGGCGGATGAGACGCTTCTCTTCCGGGGTCAGAAGAACATTGCAGGAAATCACCTGTGGAAGTGAGATGGCAGTGTGGTAAGACTCCTGAATGTCGAATGGAGATGCTGGGGTATCCTGAACTCTCTTCTGATCAAATCTGTTCAATGAGGACTCGATGTATTCGACGATTGAAGGTTGTGCGTTTGGATAGTTGTTTCCTCTGGTTGAAGTCACGTCAAGGAGAAGACTTGTGGTTGTTGTAGTACTCTGACTGTTGGAATAGACTCTTCTCACCTGGTGCTGGATATCCATTCCAAGGATCTTATTGAGTTGTGTTGGAAGTCCCAGCTCTGCCTTGCTCTTCTGTTCGTCTTGTGAAAGCCTGTTCAGCAGAAAGATGTTAAACCACTGGATTCTCCGTACCAGATCTGGGATAGCATCAGTTCTTCCACCTGCGTTGTCTTTCTCAATGAGACCAATTTGTACTGCTTCATTGATCGATGAAAGGGTGTGTTGGAAGTTGGTGGCACGGTAATGCTTACCAGAAGCCTTGACAAGCATGTCATAAAGGTATCCGAGCTCTGTTAACAAGGAGTCTTGCTCCAAGTTTTCAACGGCCAGACTCTCCACTGTAAAATTGAACACCTCAGGTACAAACCTGTAGAGCTGGAGGAGTGCATTTGTGTACGAGTTGTCAACATGGCACTCCAAACCGGAGAACCCAGTGCAGTTGTAGTAGTCAAAGTCAAAGTCATCGATACCAAACCTGCTGTAGAGGATCTCAAGCTTTCTGAATGCCTGTGGGACACTGTTTTCCTTGGGATCTGATGTGTATGCAAACAGATCCACCTCTGGTGTTGAGTCATGATTATGATGATGATGTGCTCTCTTTGCTGGTGAAGTCATCTTTGAACTCAAGAACTTACCAGCAGCTCCTGAAGATACTGGGACGTACTTCTTCGCCTGGTTGCGTCTTCCGTACTTCTCTTTGTCATAATGAGCCTCCAATATGCCATTGGCAACCGGGTGAGCAGATGCAAGAATGGATTGGTCAATTGGCTTCGGGATGGTTCCAGCACTTCTGAATATCGTCTGGGCAGGCCATGCTGATAGTAGTGTCTCTCTGTAGTGTGGCATACCAATGATGTTTAGCGGCGTGTCATCGTTGATGTCGATTCGTGGTGTTGGTGGTTCCGGTAAACTTGCGTACTCCAATGGGACCCTGTTGGACATGGTCGAGTGTTCTGGATTGTGCGCCCATAGGTGATGGAGAGAAAATGCATCAACAACACTCAAGAAATCACCGGTGCTGGAGATCTCAAATGACATGAGCTTTGGTCCAACATCGATTTGACAAGGGAATACCATTGCTGGGTCATACATGTCGACACAGTGCATCAGGCCACTCAGTGAGGCAACTAACACAACACTCGGGAGCTTTGGATGGAGTCTGACAGATGATGCACCTGGTGGGAATGAGACAGGTTGGATACTTCGAAGTGCTCGCAGGTCAAAAACGTTGACCAGTGTGTCTGCTGTGTATATGCCATGGCGTCTTGTCTTTCCACAGGTAACAAGTGTCTGCTCCTTGAGGTCCATGTCAGTGAGTGTAGTCGAGTTTGTCGCAAAAGTGGTGATAATTGTGCTTGATCTGACTTCGTAGATGTCCACAAATCCATCTCTCTTACCAACAGCAGCGTGGCGCTTGTTGGACGCCAGGAAAAGAACTTCGCCATGGCAGGGGGTGGTGTTGATGACGGTGCCCTTGGAGATGTCAAACTTCACAAGTCCGAGGGAGGTAGCAATCAGCAGCTCATTTGGTCCTGTGATTGTGAATCGGGTCAGTCCTCTGAGTTGTGAGAAGTCCTCCTCTGACCATTGTGAGACCAGAAGTCCTCGTCTGTTGGTCAATCTGATAGAGTAGCCATCTGTAGATAGCAGGCCCTTTGGATGTGACAGCATCTGCACCACGGGCCCTTGGTGAGCTGCAAAGCGAGTGTATGGCACCATCACTGTGTCTGAGTATGAGGAAATGTTTCCGGCAGAGTCTCCAACCCAGATAAGATCGCTCTGCTCGTCAAACAGTGTACATGTCACCTGTTGTGGGCCCACCGTCGGGTCTCGAGGCGGACGCAACAGAGGCATATGCGAAATTTCGTGCCAGTTGTCCATCGTAGGCTCTTTGTGTGTGATGCTCCCGCTGAATCTGCGATGAATGAAGCAGAATTGAACGTCCAAAGAGGCAACTGAAGTGGCCGCTTGTTTGTTGTCGTTTGTTTACGTTGGAGGTGGTGATAAACCCGGACACCCCAAGGAGACGTCAATCGTATCACGTGATCGTGTGTTGCGCTTACCGGCTAAAAAAGTTTGTGTCGATCGAGCTTGTCGGGGACGTTTGTTCAAGCTGTCGAAACTCTCGAAGTTGATCAGATTCTGCTCAGAGCTCTTGAAATCTCTTCAAATCACTCACAAAACAACAATGAGCTTCTTCAGAACGCTGACGTCATTCATCAGACGCCCACAGCCAACTTCGCTCCTCACACAGCAGGCCATCGGTTCGACATTCGGTCTCATCCAGCCGACGCTCGCAAGAGGCTTCAAGGTCAGAACATCCGTCAAGAAGCTCTGTGGAGACTGCTACGTCGTCAGAAGAAAAGGCAGGGTCTACGTTTACTGCAAGACAAACAAGAAGCACAAACAGCGCCAGGGTTGATTGCACCTTCCCACGACACGTTATGACCTCCGTCTTTTGCTTCCACTTTTAGTTCGCCCCACAGATCCCACACTTTGGCTCCACAAGGTTCCACATCTCTGCCATCACACTTGTACATATCAAATCAGCATGTCTTTGGTCATTCACTGGAGAACTCCCGATCAGTGCGGACAGCTGCCGAGAGTACTGCACACATATCAGGAAGCTCATCTCATGAAAATCCACGCTCTTTTACGACTATCACATTCACAAGTGTAATTTCGGATCATTCCTGTAGTTCTAACAAAGTCTATACGAAATCACTTGATCTCAAAGAATGACAGGCCAACACCTCCGACCAATGCAAACTCCCTCCCATCCAACTGCACAACGTCTGAAGAGCCTGTATCAGCAACCGTTGTGTAATGCTTGTCAGTACACTCCAACTTCTCACCAGAGTAGCTCCACAGCTTAATAACCTGGTCAACAGAAATTGCAAGAATTCTCTCCTCAGAAACCTTTGAGACTGATGTAATGAGAGAAGATGCAGCATCTTCCACAAAGGAAACAACCTCAGAATCGACAGATGACTCTCCAATAACAAATTTGGTCAATCCAAGAGCATTGTCATCACCACCAGTAATAACAAGCAGATCGTGTGGACGCTCAACAACCTCAAAGCTCTTGATACCGTTCTGGTGAACAGCAATGACAGACTTTGGCTCAGGCAGCTCTTGCTTAGAAACCGATTCCTGGTACTGCAGCTTCTCATCCTTGACAGCGAACTGGATCTCAGCAGAGATGTCCCAGATCGTCAAATGTCCATCAGTGGCACCCGTAACAACAAATGTCTTTCCTCCATGGATAAGAATCTTGACATCCAGGATACAGCATGTCTTGTATGTACCAGCAACAAGAGGGGTGAATGTGAACGTGCTCAGATCAAAGTAGAAGAGTTTGATACTGGAGTCAGAGTAGACGTTGCAAAGAACAACACCAGTCACCGTCTCATCATCATACACAAACAGATGATCGAAGTCCATGATTCTCAAATCTGGATTGTTTGTAGATGGCTCGAGTGTACCAATCAATCCCATCAGTGGATACTTGAACCCTTCATCAATGTTCCACACAAAGAACTCTTCTCTTGCAGACGAAGAGGCAATCAAATTATCATTCAAGAACTTGACCTTTTGAAGTCCTGATGTGTGCTTTCTGATGGTCCATGAGTGTTTCACTGCTCCGGTCTCAAGATCAACTGTTCCGAGTTTCAAAAGGGTCTCTTCACCACCAGTGACATACAAGGCATTCTTCTCATCGTACTTCTTCTGTCTGAAAGAGATGGCTCTTGTCTCTCTTCCATGTGAGCCTTCACTTAGCAGCAATGGAGCAATAGGCTTCGGAATCGTTCTGATGTGGAGCACACTGTCACGAACGTAGATCAACTTCCAAGCTCCATCCTCATAGAACAGCTTCCAAAGTCTGTGAGCACCACCACAGTTGTCATAGGCGATCTCGTACTCTCTGGACTCATTGTAGATGTAGAAGTAGCTGGATTTGAACCCAAAGGTGATCAATTCGTTGTTGACCTCCATCGAGCCTTCAAGGAACCCCTTTCTGACGTTGTTGGTATGGACCAGAGTGTGTTTGTGGGTGCTCTTGTTGTAGCGTAGGTAGATGTAGTATCCGTCACGGTTTGTAATAGTCAGCATGGTTCCATCTGTTGTCTCTTCAACACAACGGATGGATGTGACTGTGTCAGTAAGGGAGAGCTTCTTGATGAATGTGAGCTGTTCGCCCGTTTGGAGGTTGTAGATACCCAAAGAACTGAGTCTGAAGCCAATGTAAACGAGCTCGTTTGAGACTTCCAAGCATGTTGTGACAAAGGTGGATGGATTCTCGATGTATGTTGTGTTGGTGATCTCGAGGTCTGTGTTGAACTGGTAGAGTGTAAGCTTGTCCTTTTTGTTTGGAGACTCAATCAAGAGATATAATTTCTCTCCGTCTTGCGCAGAGATGGCGTTGACACACTTTGAGACTTCGGTTGTGATCTTGTTCTCCTTGGTGAGAGATCCAGAGCCGTCAAACTTGAGAAAGAGTGTCTGTCCCTTGCTGTTGGTGAATGTGATGACGTTGTCTGCAGAGTAGCCGTTGGTCAATGTCAAGCTGTTGAAGTCTGAGTCTGTTCTCAGATGGCTCCACTTGGAAGCTCTGTAAAAGAAGATTCCACCAAGAGATGTGATCATGATAAGACCGGATTCCAGCTGCCATACTCCCTTGACAAGCTCTCCCTTCTGGACCTGATAGTCCGAGGAAGCAGAATCCACAACATCCTGGAGAGTGAATCTCTCAGTCTCAAGGTCAACTTTCTTTGGGTTGATGTCAATTAGTCTGACTCTTCCATCATTACCACCAGTAGCAGCAATTGTTCCCTCTGCATTGACGTCAAGACCCCAGACGTGTCTCCCTGTGTGGAGGTCGTAAGTGTGAACAGGGACGAGCTGTTTCTCCTCTGTGATGTCCCATGTTCTGGATGAGAGATCCTCTGAAACACTGACAACTCCCTGATCCTCGTCTCCAAAGAATCTGAGTCTCCATATTCTTGCCGTGTGGCCCCATGCAGTTGAAAGATGCTCTCCAGTCTTGAAGTCCCAGAGCTTGATCGAACGGTCATCGGAGCAACTCACAATGTACTTGTCCTGCTTGCTGATGTGAACATTGAAGATCGGTCCCTCGTGACCAGTTAATGAGTGTCTGATTTGCTCTTTGAACAGATCCCAGACTATCACACGGCCCTGGACAGTTCCCGCGTTGATGTAGACATCGTGTCTTGATGAGACCTTGATGGAGCCAGAATAGAGAATTGACTTCTCACCATAGATGGACTTCTCCCACTGCAGTGTTTGAGAGTAGGAGTCAATACCGAAAACAACGTTGTGTGCAGTGAGAAGGTACAGCTCGAGACCGTTGTGACTAAACTCTCCAGCAACAATCCAATCATGCACCATCTTCTCCTCAGTTGTGAGGTCGTCATCTTCGAGAATACTGCCCAGCGAAAGCATGCTGAAAGATCTGCCACCATAGAACGCGAACGTGTCTCTCTGGAAGGAGATTCCGTGGATTTTGTTCCGCTTGAAGATCTGCTTTGAAACGACAATCTCTCCAGTCTTGTAGTTGAAGGCTCTCAAGATGGGACCCTGACCGACAAACAGGAGGTCGCCCTCGTAGAACTTGACGACACAAGAAGGTCCGTGGTGGTCCACTGGAACTATCGAGTTGGTCACCATTTGTGAGTATTGGTTGATGAGCAGTGTTGTCCTTTTGATCTTCTCTCAGTGCTCATATTGTGGTGATGTTGATGGCTCTCGATCAGAAAAAATTCAGATGGTGTGGCCCTTACCGTCCGCTTTGGGCGCCTGGTGATAGGAGTGCTTTGCAGGTTGAAACTCCCGCCTTTAGCAGGATTCTGAGGATTATTAAGGAGAAATTGCCCAAATTGAGCAACTAAGAGATTCTGTTAGTGGTAATCAAAGGCTTGAGCTTCTCGCAAGAGTTGCAGATGAGACGCTATGCATTCGCACTAAGAGTATAACTCCTGCATAGCTTGTATATCAGTGCGCTGTCTAAAGCGCTGAGTAAAACTAGTGCTTGTGGTCTCATGAGTGTATGAAGAGATATCACAACGCCATAGAATATGCTAAATTAGAGTAACAAAGTTACCCCCCAAAGGACACCCTTTTTTTTGCCTCCACCAACTCTCAAAGAACTTCAGGGTCAGCAGTTGTCAGCAAAACGAAGATAACAACAAGATTGACTATGAGACACAGTACAAAGGCTCACGTACTAATTGCATGGATATCGCATAACTTCTAGTATCCATCCTATGATGTGTTGAGGGCTCAGGCCTCCTCAGCACTCTCGATGTTTGTGCCTTGGATGAGCAATAGCTTAAATACGTTGGTAGCAGACTAATCACTTTCTTTCATAGATCCCATAATCACTTGGTGAGTGAGGCTCAGTATGTATCCAATACCTGACCATTTCCAATGCCGTGTCTGAATCCACACTCTTGGTTTTCCCTTTTGTACCGATCTTAGTTTTGGGTTACTTTCTAGAGCCAGACGCACTATACTGCACCATATGACCTTCTCTCGCATGTTGTTATAGCAACTATGCGCTCTGGTAGTGTGCTGTGGAATTGATTCAGCGGCAAAAACAAAAGCAGCTACCGTTTCGATTCAGCTTTGAGTTGTTAGTGAATGCAAACAGCAGCTCGTCCCGCTAAACTTCCCCCTCTATTGTACACACGCCTGTTATGAAAATAGATCATTGGGTGGTTAGAGTTTGCAGCTTGCAGCTTCTGCAGGCTCGTAATAAAAAGGCTTGGCTTTTCTCTCTATTTTGGCTGTGATCGTGCGCATTAAGACGCACACTATATGCATCTCTGTATAGTAATTCGGCGTGTTTTGGACGGTTTATAGAGTCGCAGTTCCTCAGTCTGGATTCGGACATTCTCTATATTAACGTCATGGGCTCATTTCCCTGGTAGAATAGTTAAAAAAGAAAATAGAGCGCTACATGCCACCCTGCAGCCAAAGCACGCCCCCATTTTTCTACGGAGGTCCTGCACACCCCCTGGAAATTCATCGAACGAGAATCGAGATCCACCCTGGGATCTGATGCAAAGCAGTTCTGTCCCCGTATACTGTTGAGATATTTCATTACTCCACTTTCAATTGGTGTACAATGATATAGTGATTCTATTTTGTGAGAGGGCGAAATAGGAGTACCGCCGGACACACGCTCGGACCTCGGACTCTCAGTCGTTATAGCCACGTCGTAAGAGCATTGGGCCATCTACAGGCTGCTTGGTTAGTCCCACTCAGAACCATTATATACTCGATTATATGTAATTTGTGTTTTTCTACTCCATATCCTCGCCTGTATGATCCACTTCGCCGAGCTCCCGTGCTAAGTCTCTCCCGGCTTCGCACAGCAGCTGGATACGTACAAGTACTGGGATAATCGAACTCAAATATCCGTCTATATGGTATTAAAACACTTCTTTGATTATATACTATAGCTTTAGACTGATTTTACCGATATTACATAATTTCGAACTAGTAATTCATGTATATAGATTTTGATGAAAGTCGAGTCAAGCTTCTCATTTTCCAACATCAGTTTAATCAGACCCACTTCAATCAATTTTTGGCAAAAAAAAGCTCTAATTACACCCTTGAAACTCAGTCTACTGCTTAAATAGGAAATGATTAGGTGTCTTTACCCCAGCCAAATAGTAATATTTCCTCGATATTGGTATTTGTTTTGATGGATTAAGCTCGAATTAATGTCCGGGTTTTTAAATGTGGTGTTTGGGTGTTTCTACGAAGCGAGCTCAAAGGGAGGGGGTTGCTGTCCAAGCTAATCTATTGCAAAGTTTGAAGGCACAAATCAATCAACAAAAGCAGTTACTGAGATATTCGAGCAGACTGTCATAATTGTGATCCGATATTTTCGTGCTCTCATGGGATCTAGGATCTAACATCGTTACGAGCCCTGTGAGACGCGCGAATTGGTTGCCATGGATACCAGCTCTAAAGGGTATCTCGCGAACGTAAACAAACAAAACTCATCAACAACAACAGAGCTTTGACGCAAACAAAGTACAGCGCTTCAGAGAATTCCTGATCATTTGCTTGTGCCGAAGACTTCTATAAAGGCACACACTTCGCAATGTCCGACCCACCAAGAAATGATGAGCTGACAAAGGAGAACATCGATCTCGAGAGGATGGGAGATATGTCCCTCCCAAACAGAAGAGAGTCGTTTGGCAAGGGGATTTTGAAGAACCTCTCAAAGAAGGAGGACAACATGACAGTATCATTACCATTGAGAGATTCCCACCACACTGGCCGTCTGTCACTCGACGGGAAGGCATACAGAAGACGTGTCTCGTTCGCTCCAGAGGTTACACTCCACAAGATCGACCTCATTCCTCAAGCCGTATCACCAGAACGACGCCAACCAAGGAGAAGGGAGACCATCGCCTTCGCACCTCACACCCCAAGACAACTCTCTCCCTTGCTGTCAGAGCCAAACAGCCAGGACTTTGAAGCTGAGGAGATCATGTACGACAGCAGCGATGTTGAGATGGAAGACGCTACCCATGTCTACTCATCCCCTGGGAAGCCAGGCCCGTCCTTCAAGATCCACGAAGATGAACAAGATGCTGATGCTGAGTTTACAGGAACAATCGACATGAGTATCACACGCAACTACGGAGATGATGAAGAGGACACCATGGATCTTACGAATCCACTGGGGAGAATCCAGCTGCTCCATCCAAGCTTGTCTCAAGGCAATCAACAGCCTCTTCCAACACAGGAAACCCTTCCAATGTCACTTTCAAATACCTCCTCACAAGATTCTTCCTCGTCGCAATCTGGAAGACCATTTGGTTCTATCAAGAGTCTGTTCGGTGATGATGACGTTCAGTCAGAAGAGGATATTGACATGGAACTCACACAACCGATTTCTCAACCACTTCCGAGCTCATTTGACCCCATTCAGAGCACACAGGCCAAAGAGGACGATATTGAAGCAGATTCAGAGAATGAAGAAAGTATTGCTGAGGAGACCATGGAGCTCACTACTCTTGCTGATGCATCGATGGATAAGGTGACACTCCAGAACACACTTATCAACAGGAAGTTACACGAGACACCGGAGCATGAGTCTATGGACTTGACAATGGAGCAGACTAGGGCCTTTGGTAGCATTGTGGCTAACAACGACGTGTATGCTTCTGCAGCTGATGCCACGATGGACATGACAATGGATGAGACCAGACTTCCAACAACTATACAGACCAACGAGGTTCCATCTACATCAAGCAGCCAACGCTCTCTCACACCTCTGAAAGCTAACCGCTCACATACATCAGAGACAGGATCCCCGATGTCCTCCAAGCGCAAGACACTTCAAGGATCGGATGTGGCAACCAACGATATCCGCGCTAGAATCAACATGTTGACGCCAAAGAAGAAGCGCAGAACACTTTCCTTCCAGGGAGCAAACGTTTCACCTCCAAGTCTTGTTCCACCACAACCTGTTATTCCTTTGTCATCCCAGATCAATTTGTCCAACGAGCTGAAGTCGTCATTTACGCCTTTAAGATCTTCCCAAGATGGCATCCGAAAGTCTATCATCAGCAATGGCAAGGTCGAGTTTGGTCTCTCACAGAAAATCCCATTGGCACCATCACATGAGCAAGATGACGCCAGCTTTGAAGAAGAGGAGTACCAGCCTGTGTCTTTGAGTCAGTTCTTGAGCGACCTCTCTATTGAGTTCTTTGACGATTTGAACATCAACGACGACTTCACCATTGAGTTCAAAACCATTCAACAGGCAAAGCAGGTCTCTTTATTGGACTATGCGGTTGCAAAAAACACAAAGATTCCCTGGTTGGAGCTTTACAGCTTCAGCTGTGACGAGCTTCAGAAGAACATGAAGGAGTTGAAGGGCTTGTTTGACAATCTTGATACGGAGTTTACAGAGGAGAACCCACGACTGGTTCGTGATTACTACGAGTCTACCAGTTTGGTCCAACAGAAGAAGATGGGTGATGCACTGATCAGAATGAAACAATACTCCGACTATGAGTCAGAGAAGGCATGGTCAACGTGGCGTGAAAAGTTGTTTGACGAGCTTCAGATACGCCTTGAGAAGAACCTCGAGGCCCTTCAGGAGGACCATCAGAATTTGTTATCTGGTTTGGAAAAGGCGACTGAGATTCATACAGCAGTGAACCAGGAGAATGAGCTGCTTCACCAGGAGTTGGAGTTACTCTTGAAGGAGAAAGAGGCTTCCGAGTCTCCCGATGTCGATCTATTGATTGAGCTCCGTGCTGAACTTTTGTCTGAACTTGAGCTGTTGAAGGAGGAAGAGTTATCATCAGTGCAACTTGAGACTGAGTTAGAAGAGCTCTCGGAGCAGGTGGTTGACACAACTGCATTGGAACACGAGGTTGAGGAGATGCTGATTTTTGTGAAGAGACAGAGCCAGGATCCACTGGTGAGATTGAACACCGAAATGAAGCTACTCGAGGTTTTCCAACAAGTATCTGGAACCAGTATTGCTTCACTGAAGGGATCATCTGTGACTCTTGCTTTGAACCAATCAAAAATCACAGTCACTCTCGACTTGCTTGAGCCAACGAAGTGCAGTGTTATGTTGCCAGAGAGTCTCACAGTTATTCAACGGACATTCTTGAAGAACTTCCTCAACAACAACGCCACCATGGACACCGCACATTTGATCCAAGGTGTTGAGTCTCTCTACCAGTCCTTGTCCACTTTTGAGTCTGACTTATTCGGAATAGGGCTTCTTTGTCCAAGCAAGGTTGATGTGTCAGACCACATTGTTGTTGAGATCACAGAGTTCAACAGAGCATCAAAGTACAAGGCGAGTGTCAAGATGACATTCGATGAGGCTTCTATTTTGTCTGGGTACAGACCGCAGTCTGTTGAAGCAAAATTGATATATGGGCCAAAGAAGCTCACTCAGGAGACAGTTTTGAACGGTTTGAAGGAGAAGAGCACATTGACATCTTTCATACAGAATATCAGTGGACTCACGTTGATTCGCCAGTGAGTGGTGAACACGATTTAAAGATTGAATTGAACGATTACGATTGAACAGATAAGAAGACATCTAGACTAGCTAGCTCACAGACCTACTGAAGAGAAAAGGAGTAAGATATATAGGTGGAGAAACAAACAAATTAGAAGCCACCGGGTCAATAGAGGAAATCAAGCGTAAAAAACACCCATCACGAGTGTAGTATTATGATATGTGAACAGGATCCACGATTCAAAGGAAGAGTGGGAGGGCCAAAACGGCACCAACAAGTGCACCAATTCCACCGGCTGGAGCAGAACCTTCGAAAGGAGTGACAGTGGCACTGGTTGAACCACTGAGAGTGGAGACAACATTGATGGTGGTAGTGCTGGTGGTAGTAGGTTCCTCACTGGTGACCAGCTCATTAGCAGGAGCAGACGAAGTGTTGTCAAGGGTAACAGTAACAGGAAGA
The DNA here is from genome assembly GCA_030563065.1 of Petasospora veronae. NCBI lineage: Eukaryota > Fungi > Ascomycota > Saccharomycetes > Phaffomycetales > Wickerhamomycetaceae > Petasospora > Petasospora veronae. The sequence goes on along the minus strand of JAKUBA010000008.1, from coordinate 217,563 downwards.
GTAACAGTACTAGTGGTAGTTGGCTCTTCGCTGGTAACTGGTTGAGTGACAGAAGCGGAGCTGGACTCATCAAGAGTAACGGTAGTTGGAACAGTGATAGTACTGGTGGTGGTTGGCTCTTCAGATGAAATGATTGTCGACTCAACAGTAGAACCTTCACAAGCGTTGTCACTACATGAAGTGATTGTGGCAGTGGTGGTAGTCAACCCAGTCTCAGTGACGGTGGATGTAGACTCAACTGTGGAAGAAGTCTCCTCAGTAGCTGGTGTAGTAGCGGATGTTGACTCAACTGTAGACGAATTCTCCTCGGTTGATGGTGTACTAGCAGTGGTTGACTCAACAGTAGATCCTTCAGATGACGAAGTTCCCTCTGACTCGGTAGAGGAAGCAGTGGTAGACTCAGTCGAGGAAGCAGTGGTAGACTCAGTAGAGGAAGCAGTTGTAGATTCAGTAGAAGAAGCAGTATTAGAATCAGTAGAGACAGTGGACTCAGTCTCAGTGAAAGTAACAGTCTCAGAGTCAGTTGTCACATCGGGTATGGTGGTGGTGATAATCGTGGTCACAGTGTAGGTGGTAGTCTCCTCTCCACTAGTAGCGGTAGTGAGGGAAGTAAGAGTCACTGTGGTAGTGACATCCTCACCCTCAGTGGTAGTAGAGACTGTGGTGGTAGTGGTCGTTTCCTCATCAGTTGATGAACTAGTGACAACACCACTCTTGGTCTTAGTCTTGGTAGATGTGGTCTCTTCAGTCTCAGTTGAGGTAGACTCCACTGTTGTAGTCGTAGTGACATCCTCAGTAGTAGTTGATGTCACAAAATCAGTTTCGGTGGAAGTGAGAGTTCCTGTCTCAGTTGAAGTAACCTCCTCCTCGTCAGTAGTAGTGGTAACAGTGGTGGTGGTCAAAGTAGTGGTGTCCTCTTCAGTGGTAGTTGAGGTCAGAGTCTCAGTCTCCGTGGATGTAGTGGTCTCTTCGTCAGTCTCAGTAGAAGTCTCTGTCTCCGTTTCAGTCTCTATGTCTGTAGAAGTGAGAGTCTCAGTCTCAGTCGAGGTAAGCTCCTCCTCATCAGTGGTAGTGGTGACAGTAGTGGTGGTCAGAGTAGTAGTATCCTCATCAGTGGTAGTTGAGGTCAAAGTCTCAGTCTCAGTGGTTGTGGTGGTCTCCTCATCAGTCTCGGTAGAGGTCTCAGTCTCAGTCTCGGTTTCAGTCTCGGTCTCTGTAGAAGTAAGGTCCTCATCAGTAGTGGTGGTGAAAGTAGTGGTAGTAGTTGTAGTGTCTTCCTCCGTGCTAGATGTGGTCTTGGAGTGCTTCTTCTTGGTCTTGGTGACAGTCTCACTGCTGGAAACTTCATCAGTCTCACTAGATGAGATGAGCGAAGTGCTTGGTTCTGACTCAGTAGAGGACGACAGGGTGATGGTGGTGAGACTAGTCATCGTGGAGGTGGTAGTCAAGTCTTCAGTAGAGCTGGAGCTTGGGTATGTGGTAGTAGTGGTGTAAGAAGTTGAGTAGATGGTAGTTGTGAGATCATCAGTGCTCGAACTAGGGTAGGTAGTGGTGGTAGTGTAGGAAGTGGAGTAGATGGTGGTGGTGAGCTCGTCTTCAGAGGTGGTAGTGTGCTTAGGCTTCTTCCAGAAAGGAAAAGAAGGAGAAGCAATAGCAGGACCCGCTAAGATCACTGCTGCAACAATAGAGGATGACAACTTCATTGTTAATGTATTGATTCCTTTTGCCACGGAAGAGATTACCAAGCTGACCGAGTTCTACAAGGAAGGGCCTGGCTCCTATTTATCCACCCGAATCCACTCGAATCAAAACACCTGGATGAGAGCAGTATCAAACAGGACCACAAATCTCTCTTGATTTTCCATTTAGAGTCAGTTTCGGGCTTCAAAATCTCTCAAAGAAGAAACAAAGAGGGGGTTTGAGTTTCGTGAGTGGCAGACCCTTCTTCAAACTGAATATAGTACTGCGCTCTGCTGCAAGAATTTAAGCCACCTGAGAAGCGAGATCAGCTCATAACACGAGGTTTAGACTTGCAGTGCAGAAGTTACAAGTTGCTCACTGATATTTGTGTGCGTTGATCAATGCTCAATTGAGAAAGATCTGCGACGTAACATCCACAAAGGCCGCACTGCACTGACACAAAGAAAGCCACAGGGACACCCTACAGCTTACAAAATCATGTACCTGGCAGAGACAACAGAGTGCTCTATTGAACGACGACTTATATATCTACTAGAAGAACTCCCACTACAATAAAACTCTAGATCGACGAAATTAAATTGGTAAACGCTGTAAAACTGCAACACCTTGGCCCATGAACAAAACACAGGCAGGCAAATGAAAGAGATATCACACAGGAAATGCAGCACAACTAGTAAGTAACCACGTGTAGTTTGTGGGTTTGGGAGGATCCTCCCTTTTGATTTTCACCTTCTCATCATCACCAGTGTAAAGCGGTTGCACAGTCACAAAGAGACAGTACACACACCACACACAGCACTCCATCATCATCATCATCAACAACAACATCATCAACAGCTCATCCAGTCAACAGATCATTTACTGAGCGAGGCCACCGAAAATTTGAGAGAAGTTCTGGGAACCACCGCCCTGCTGGTACTCCAAAGCGATGATCTCGAGGAACGAGAAGGCGGTTGAGACGGCGATCAAAAGACCGGCAGACTTACCCTTGGCACCAAAGATGTCACCAACGATGGAGACAGCGGCCAAGACAGTAGCACCAGAGACGGCAGCGACTGGGATGACACGGGAAAGCTCCTTGGAGATGGAAATGTCTCTGCGGCCAGCGAGAGAGATACCCTGCTCCTTGAACTGCAGGGCCAAGTCCTTTGGTGCGGAACCGGAGATCAAAGACCAAGCGTTGGCAAAGTAGGCGGAGGAGATGACAATGATGGCACTGTAGGACAAGGTCTTGAGTGGAGAGGTGACAGCGTCAGCGAGGCTGGATGGTGGGCTGACGAGGTAGAGGAGAGATGGCTTCTCAACAACAAATGTGGAGTCGAAGGCAGCAGATGTGTAAGCACCAATGATCTTGACGAGGGTGCTTGAGGAGTCGTTCTTCAAGCCAAGGTTGACGATGGTGTAACCAATAATGTTCAAGTAGAAGAGAACAACGAAGGAGAAGAGCAATGGGATAGCACCAGTGTAGAGCATTCTGATTGGGTAGACGTTGTTGACAGCTCTGACTCTGTTGGATCTGACTGGCAAGTCAATTCTGAAGTTCTGCAAGTAGACAGCAGCCAAGACGGTAGCAAGGGTGACATAGGCCTGGATCAAGTTTGGCAAGTATGGTCTGGTGAAAGAGTCCAAAATGGCGTTCTTGAATGGAGCATTACGGATCTTGGAGAACAAGTTGATCAAGGCACCCTGGGACTCGTATCCTCTGGTCGTCTTGACGGTAGTGATTCCAACAATGTCACCGACAAAGTTGGTAGCAGCGTTGACAGCAATGAAAGTCATGGCGCCAGAACCGAAACCGTATCCCTTGTCAATGATCTCAGAGGTCAAGGTCATGATCAAACCGGTGGTGATGACCTGAACGTTGATCAAGACGACTTGCCAGAAGGTCAAGCTGTATCCGTAGTAGCCTGTAGCAACGAAAATGTTGGTAAGAACAAAGTACTGGAAGATGGCGAACAACTTCTGCAAGGTCTGGAAGAGCTGTCTGTCAGTTCTGTTAGCCAAGTTGACCTTGATGAGCTTAAGACCAGCGAGGAGCTGGAAGATAAGACCCGAAGAGATGATAGGGAAGACACCAAACTCAAGCAAGGTGCCTCTCTCAGCACCAAAGGCTGGACGGAGGAAGGAGATTGGGTCACCTGTCACCTTAGAGCCACCGTATACTGGAATCTGGGAGAAAAGGTACAGGAATGCGGCACCGATGGTGTACATGACCTTCTCGTCGAAGACCAAGTTCCCGAGTGGTAGCTCCACCTCAGGAAGAAGAGGCAGGAATGGCTTAGCAAGGTCGATTAGACGGACTGAGGGTAAGATAATGTTAGTAACGATCTTTGAGAAGTGTGATATGGGCAAATGGGGGTCTGGATCAAGGTGGTGCGTGCGTCGCCATTGGCGGATATGTGAGTGGATTCCTTAGAGTTAACCGGGAGTATCTCTCCACACGACCGTTGAAAGCCTGAAAATCACCTCCACAGTGATCACAGAAGAAGGAGAATCAACGTACATCCACTCATTGTGATGTTGTGTTTGGAGATTCCGGTGAGGAGGAAAAATGGGCAAACTCAAGAGAATTGTGGCTGGTTATGGCTGCGGTGAACGTCGACGCTCGTCTGGCGGTTTTTCGTCGGCGTCGATGAAGCTTATGTAATCACGGTTTTGTGGATTACTCGACGATTAAAAGTCCAGTTTGGATCTTAGTGGTGTAATATGTCGTAGATAAGATATAACATCTGGACCATTTATAAATATCTTGTTAGACTCTCATTTAAAGTGCCGTTTACACCCAAATGGGACATGTTTGAGCACAGATCCGAGGCGATTGCTTACATAATCTTATAGCCCTAGAACAATCCAACTTCCTTCCCAAGAGCTGACCCACAAAGCACACCAACATCGACCAAATCGCTCACAAACAACGTGAAAGATGGCCACCGAAGAGAGAGCTGACGCTAAGATCAACTACGACACCGCCATCGACTACTGGACGAAGACTCCTGCCACAGTGGACGGAGTTCTGGGTGGTTATGGAGAGAAGACATCAGTGCCAAAGGCCGACACCGTGGGCTCTTCCACGCTTCTTCGCAAGCTCAAGGCCCGCATGACTCCAGAGGCTGGTCAGATCAAGTACAGCGTCGACATTGGTGCCGGTATTGGCCGTGTTACGAGGGACATGCTCCACAAGTTCAGTGACAAGGTGGATCTGGTGGAGCCAGTCAAGCCGTTTGTGGAGCAGATGGCCATTGAGCTCAAACCACTCATAGAAGAGGGCAAAATTGGTGTGATCTACGACATTGGAATGCAGGACTGGACACCAGAGGAAGGCAAGTACTGGCTCATATGGTGTCAATGGTGTGTGGGCCATTTGCCAGACGAAGAGTTTGTCAAGTTCCTGCTGAGGTGCAAAGAGGGACTACAGCCAAACGGTACAATTGTTGTCAAGGAGAACAACGCTATGGAACAGGATGTGTTTGACGAGGACGACAGTTCAGTGACAAGATCTGATGAGACTTTCAAGAGACTGTTCAAGGAGGCTGGACTCAAGCTCATCGCTACGGAACTACAGAGAGGTCTACCAAAGGAACTGTTCAAGGTGAGAATGTATGCATTGAAGCCGGAATGAATAAACTGTTTTGACTGTTAGTAATCACGACTCGTAGAATGAGACGACACGAGACCGTGAAACAAGCAATAAAGGACTCCAATGGAAGGTCAAAGATTAATCAGATAGGAGCGAAAGACGATGGCTGTGTTTTTCTTCAGTTTTGATCAGTTGAACTATGCAAAAAAATTGTATCATCACTTAGACCAATTGGAGACTGCTGTTTCGGTGTCTGTCCATCAAGCACTTACCGTTCGGCCTTGTTGTTCTCTTGAAGAAGAGAGACGTTGGAGGGGATGAAAGGAAAAAATTGTGGCCGCTGAAAAAATGTTCACCTTGAAAGATTTCGGTAGCGAGCAGCATACACCCAGACACCACACTGCATGATTTGTTCAGGGCACTAGATCTACTACTCGAACTTCAAATCAGAAACATTCATAAGTGCTAAACAAGCTCTAGATATAGTCATAACATCGTGTTATCTTCTCTTTTGTTTCACACACGGACAGATGGAGGTTTGTGCAGAGCAGCAATACTCATCTGGGACTGTGTTCTTCTGAACTCCTGAGACTCCTGGGCAATCTTGAGCTCCTTCAACTTAGCCTCGAGGATTGGAGCGTCTCTCAGCGTCTTGTTCAGCTCCATCAGTTCTCCCTCCCACTTCAATCTTCTCTCATAGTCCAACTTCTGGAACGAGTAAGTTCCATCACCTCTGAACTTGAGGATGTAGTTGTGGAAGTGCCACAAGGACGATCTGTGAGCCACAGAGAGCAAGGAGATCCCCAAGGACTGAGCATGTGAGTACATCAACTGCTCCATCTGTGGAGACACAGCAGAGGTACACTCATCCAGGACTGCAAACTTTGGTCTGTGGTAGTACATTCTTGCCATGGCGAGTCTCTGCTGAACACCAATGGACAACTCTTCCGACCAGTTTCTCACAGTGGCGAACGGGTCAATGTCGGCAACCTCTAAACTTGTATTCTTGGCCAACTCAATAGCTGTGTTCTCATGGAGTAGGAAGGTCAACTCAAGAACTTGAAGAATCTCAATCAACTCGGCAGTGGTCTGATACTTGTAGTCTGTGGATGGGTACATGATCACATCCTTCAACGAGGACTTCGACAAGTATGCTCTCTGAGGCAAGTAGAACACATTCTCAAAGTTTGGAATGGTCAACTCACCACTCATGACTGGCCACAAACCACCAAGGATTCTGAAAAGGGAGGACTTACCACATCCGTTTGGACCGGCAATCAACAAATGGTCACCATGCTGGATCTTGAAAGACAGCGACTGGGCCAAGACGATATTTGCTGGTGTGATCAATGGGATATCCTTGAACTCAATCACACCATCATCGTACTTGACAACACCGCGGGAGATGGAGTCCTGAGTAGTGGAAGAGTCAACCTCTAACAAAGCAGCCTCAAACTCAGAGATTCTCTTCATGTAACCAACAACCTGCTGGACCTCCTTTCTAGACGTGATCAGCATACCCAAAGAGGAAGAGGCAGACATGAGCAAACGACGGTTGGTGATGAAAGTTGCGGACGAACTGTGGTCAATGACATTGTTGAACTTGTCGACAAAGATTGGGATAGAACACAGAACCAAACCAGCAGCACCCCAAGTGTACTTCACAATGAAGTCAGTAGCGGTGTCATACACAGCTCTTGCCTTGAGTTCATAGTTTGTGAACTTCTCCAACTCATAGTACGATCTGTCAACAATGTCCAATTCTCTTGGATGACCTCTCAAGAATCCAATCTCCTCACTCCACAGCACAATTCTCGAGTGAAGTGTTCTCACCAATCCCTCCAGGCGGGATCTCTCAATAGCAATCTTGGTAAAGTTTGGAGACATGACTCTCAAGAATAAGGACGTGGTGTGTGCAAGGACACCAAGAAGCAATGTACCCTCAGCAGAACCAGTCTTTGCCAGCTCGAACGAACACAAGATCAAATCGAGGGATGGCTTCAAGATGTGGTTAGGCAAACTTGCCAATGCAGATGATAAGTTCGTGACATCAGTCGTGATTCTCTGGTTTGGATCAATCACCTTGTTTTCAATAGGCATGTGCACCAACGAGTAGTAGTTCGGGTTCTTCTTTGTCACCTCATGTTCAGCCATTGTAGGCAAGTAGAGCTCCATCAAATTGTTTGTCAGGTTTTTGTTGACATTGAGTGCGAGTTGGTTCGTCACAAAGTCAAGCAATGCGTTGGTCATTGTTGCGGGGATTCCAATAAGCATCCACTGTAACAGAAGTCTCAGGAAGGTGCCCGTCTTTCTTCTGATCATGGCACTCACAAGCCGACCGTCCAAGGAGGCAACTCTGAGTGTCAGGAGAGCTCTGGTGATGAGCAAAATGACCTGGAAGAGGAAGTAGAATGGGATGGATGACTTCCATGAAGGAATCATAGACTTCAAAAGACGGACAAAGGAGTTTCTATCAATGGTGATGCTTTTCTTCTGTGGTTTCTCAGCAGCAGCCTTTTCATCAGTAGAGGTTCTGGAGCTCTTGATGCTGGTGTTGTCAGCAGCTGTAGTCTCCTTAGGAGGAACATCTCTCTTACGAGAACGGGATGGCTGAGCTGAGTTGAATGTGGCAAACAAGAGGATGAGGTATGACGTTTTGAGGATGCGGCCCTTGTGGCGCGTGTACCACTGAAGCAGGGGCGCTCCACGGGCAAGGACAGTGTTGGATGACATTTGTGTTGTTGTTCTTGGTGTTGTTGCAGTTGGTGTTGTTGGAGAACAAGTCTTCGAACGCCTTTAAATCATCAACGACCGCGGGGTTGCGCTGTGGAGAAATAGCCGAGGCCCCTCCGCCCCCGCTCAGTACGTCAAAAACCTGCACGTGACCAACACCCGCGGGACACTAATGGGTTACGATGCCTGCGCCAGAGCGAGCTGCTCGGAGAAGGCGCTCTGAGTCGAAGAGATCTGTTCTTTGAGTTCCTGGAGACGCAGCGAGTGGAAATGTTCGCATAGCTGGACAATAGTGAGATCTGAATGCGTGGAGATGAGATCGTCGATAATCTGCTGGAGTTGGCGTGGCGTGATGTGAAGTTCGTCTTTGTTGAGCTCGTTGTGAGAGAGGAGGAACGCAGGGTGGTTGGTGAACTCGCTGTGAATTGTGTCCAGTGCGGCCAGTCCGTGCTGCTCTATGAGCTGTGAGAGCAGCAGCAAATCACGTGTGTTCAGTCTTTCGAGTGAGACCTCTTTCTTCATTGTTGATGCCAATTGAATCTCAAATAGTCAGAAAGTCCCGGCTCTGTTATAATGGCTCTTCAGGTGTAGAGAGGAAAGAATTGGGCGCGAAAAGTCGGAATTCGCGAACAGAATCGAGGGTATGCGTCCCCGATCAACTATTCCCGTTTCGGAAGGGCGCGATCCCTCTTGCAAGGCCCAAACACCACAACACCGGAGCATCAAACCTTCGAGTCACAACACTTCCAGCGGGCGGTTCACCTCACAAATACGTCAATCTCAGCGGAATAACTGTGTCATACCTGACTCCCAATCACTCGCATAGCAGGATCTTCTCCGTGCTTTTTTCTTCTTTTTCTCACTCTCATGGAGACACTGGAACAACGTGAAGACACGCTCCAGCTGAAGTACGCCAGACTTGCAGCGGGCGGTTCGTCTCGAATCCCTGTCAAGGACCGGACACGCCAGGTGTCAACCCCAATTCCGCCATTGGACGAGTCTACGCTTGGTGACAAGGTCAAGCGCTCAGCGATTCCCAGAATCAGCTCATCCCCGATTGTCCTCTCCCCTTCATCATCAGCAGCAGGCTCACCCATCCTGTTGGGCACCAAGAGACGCACATCACAAAGATCCAGCTTGTCCCCTATTGTGAATCTCTCCAACACATCACCAAGGCTGCACGACTTAACGCCCAAGAATGAGCTGACGTCAAATCTGAGATCTTCGACACCGCCATCTACAGTTTCAAAGTTGAGCTCGCAACTCGCATCTTTGAGCTTGAACTCTCCAACACCCACAGTGCCACACACAAACACATCTACGCATTCAATTGTCACACGATCTGTCACACGGGAACAGCATCAGATCCAGCAGGCCATGGACCAGAAGAAGAAGACAAGAAGCAACATAAGTCTTCCAAGCGAAGCAACCAAGGACACGAAGTTGGAGAACAGAACAGCAACACTACTAAGAGCACGAGTCAAATCCATCTCGTCTACGCAGTCTCCATCACCTTCCAAACAGGCTGTTGTAAGGAAGGCATCAACACAAGCGACACCCTCGCCCATCAAGCGGGTTGCATCCAGCACACTTCGACCAAAGCCACCATCCACCACTGATGATTCTCCGCTTCTTTCACGTCTTACAAGATCTACAACGGCATCAGATCTCAAAGTGATAGCAATCAGAAAGCCACAAAGGAAACTGTTAGAGGCTTCTGCACCTTCTGCATCTACATCTGCTGCAAGCAGCATTCCACATACCAAGAACATTTCCAAAAGAGTTGTGTCAGAAAAGCCGGATTTACTGATGCAGTCAACAAGAAGCAGCAGATTGAAACACGAGATGTCGATGATGAACCTGAACTCCAAAATCGCCAACAGAGCAATACCCGAGTCCAAAGTCCTGTCTGAAGCAAACCCCACTGACCAACGACTGAACATTCCGAAGAAGAGACTCATGACGAAGAGCTTCAGTGTGAACGTGGGACTCAAAGATCTTACACAAACTCCCAGAGAAGTCAACATGCCCACACAACCAAGACGAGTGGCGTCGTCTACCTCACGTCCAAGACCATTGTCCACATTGTACACACCTCGTCTACCTTCCAGACCCACCACGCCAATTGTCCATCAACTCCGCAAATGCAAGTCGACACAAGACCTTCACAAGTTGTTGCTGGATTACGAAGGGACACGCAAGGCAGTTCAATACTGGGACAACACTCCTCTTCTGAAGCCAAGTCCAAGCCAGTCCCCGTCACAAGTCCTGCAGGCGAACGACCTGAATACGTTTGAAAGAGCAGAGATTCTGAAGAGCGACACAGTGTTCTACCTGGGGAATGCTGGTCACCAGGAAGTTGATCCATCCAACTTCAGCCACAACTTTGGATTTGATGACAAGGAGAAGAACCTCATTGTTGACAACGACGACCATATCAATTACCGCTACCAAGTGATTGGACGTCTCGGTACAGGAATGTTCGGCAAGGTCTACAAGTGTCACGACCACAAGACAAACTCACTTGTATCTGTCAAGATCATGAGAAATGATCCAGAGTGGTCTTTACAGAGCATCAATGAGATCAAGATCCTCAAGCAGTTGCATCACCCAAACTTGTTGGCGTACATTGACTACTTCAACTTCAGATCACACATCTGCATCACAACCGAACTTCTCTCTGTGACATTGCTTGAAGGATTGGAAGCGACCAAGTTCAAAGGGTTTGATATCAGTGTGATTCAACTCTGGAGCAAACAACTTCTCTCCGGTCTCCAATTCCTTCATGATCAGAACATCATCCACGGTGACCTCAAGCCAGAGAACATCATGCTCAGCACACCACACTCATTTGACTTGAAGATCATTGATTTTGGATCATCAGCAACCACAGGAAATGTCACGTTCCCTTACATCCAATCCAGATTCTATCGTGCGCCTGAGGTTCTCTTGGGATGCAGATACGACACCAAGATTGACATCTGGTCGTTTGGTGCCTTGATCTACGAGATGTACACAGGCAACCCACTTTTCGAAGCCAAGGATGAAGAGACGTTGTACAAGCTCATTGTCAAACTCATTGGTCACCCAACAAGCAAAACTGTGGTATCTCTTCGTAATGAGTTGTTCCAGAAGGGCTCGATCAACAAGTACAACGACCCTAACTACATTGATAAGAAGACGATCATCTTTACAAAGTTTGACAGACTTGGTTCATACAAGGGGCTGACGTTGGAGCTGCCAAGGAGAGACCATTCAATGCAGAGAAAGTTGAAGTTGGACAATTCTGGCTTGGGTTCGTTCTTGCAGAGTGTGTTGGTTTGGAACCCGCGTGACAGACCGGATGGTGAGAGACTTCTGAGTCATGAGTTCTTGAAGGACATTTGATACGTGATTATTAGACTTGACAATACAGATTGAACTCTGATTCTACATAAGTAGTGCGACTATAACTCACACCCATCATTGATTGTGCATACGACGTACCTAAGAACCAAACGTCCCATTAAACCATGATGAACACCCCGTTGTACCACTCAAAGAAACACAACGTCAATATTTTTCTCGGAAACGATATCAGCCCAATACTTCCCAGTTCTCCACGACTCAAGCATGATATCATGAGCAATAGCAGCAGCCAGTAGACCGTTATCAGCCAGATTGCGTGTTCTCTCAACATACATAGCTCTTGCATCCTCGTCAACAGCTTCACAGCCCAATGAAAACAGGGAGAAGAATGTACAGTACGCAGCCGGCTGATCCTTGTCAATGTACTGCGAGATGGCCCTGGTGGCTCGCCTCACGACATCTTGAACCAGTGGAGAGTCACGAGGAAGCACCAGAATTCTTCTGTAGATCTGAATGACACCGGCATATCCAAATATCAAGTTGGTGGCTCTGAGAACCTTGTAGTCAGGAAGACGCTCATTGAGGCTGTTGAGTGGGTCTGCCAACAACCTGGCCTCGACATGATCTCTCTCACGCTCTGATTCAGTGAAATAATTGAGGAAGAGCTCCTTGACTTCCAATGCCTTTTGAATGATGGTAATGGAGAGTGAGTCCGGAGTTCCATAGGATCCCTCACGCATCTTGACAAGGTTGACAATGGTGGAGAAGTATTCGAGCATCTTGAGGTCAAAGCCCATGAATGGATCAATATCCTTGAGTTTTTCACGATCTCTATATGTGGTACTGTGCGTCTCCCATATGAACTCACCTGTACGTTGGTTCTCAGTGTAGACATTCGATGAGGAGGACAACGAACCGATCACATCCAAGTAGGCGAACCATCTCGTGAAAAAGAAAGAGAGATCAGACTCTGGACCCCTGTCAAAAGCAACAGGCAAAGAGGTCAACAAACTGGTATCACAGCGCCCAGAATTACTGGCCCTGAGCAAACCACGAGACATCATGATGTTCTTCGCACCGAAGAAGTGGGCACGCCAGCCATGATCTCTCCCACAGACGATTTCGAAACTGCTCAAAGCAAGAATCAGAGCAAGAGTATAGTCCGAGTTGGCATCGAATGGATCAGTCAGACGGTTGTAAAGGTCATTCAGTGCACGTCTGATAAGGTCATTCACGAGATCTTTAGGGAAAGGCTGGTTTCTGTAAGAAGAGTTGAGACACAAGCCGAAGCAGATGAGAACAGCAAGGATCCCCTCCGTACCAGCAAAAACAGACATCTTGGGGAGGATGCAGGTGAAAGGGTTGTCATTATATCCTGGAGCTGGACACAAAACCTTGGAGAAAATGTCGATATAGCTGTGATAGTGCTGTCTGTAGGTTGGGTTCTTGCGGATCAGTTCCGGAAGTGGGGACAACACGTATGGGACCCTTTCAAACCCGGTAAAGAACTTGAGTGGGTTGCTGAAAGCTTCTGACTGTGAGCTCTCCGGGGAGGAAGAATCAAAACTGTGTAAGTTCTCAAGCACAGTGTGGGTTTCAGGAGAAGAGTCATCGTCACTGGAAGGACGAGAGAGGCTGCTCATAAGCCTCAGATCTGGCAACAAGACATTATTGACATACTCTTTGGCCATTGGGTTGACGGTCTGAAGGTCTCTGAATGCAAGAGTTAAAGCACTTGCCTCTGGAGTATTGGCAAGTGAGTTGGAATCGAGTGAGTATACGGTGGTTGTGTCTTCAACCTCCTCGTGCACAGCATCGCTTGGGTTCGACTGTCCAAAAACGTTGGTGGTGCCTCCAGTATACTGGCCCTCAGGAGTTGGATTCAACAGTCCGAAAAGGTCAATAGAGTGAGCAGAACTTGGGACCTGATGACTTCCGACGGGTTCCAGACCATTTTGTTTTCGTTTTCGGGTGGGAAGATGGCTCAACAGAGGAGCAGTGGACTCCAAAACACTTAGAGGAGCTGATGGCTGAGAAGAAGAAGAAGCCCACTGATGAAAGCTCGGCACACTGTGCGTATGCTTTGCTGGTGAAAAGAAAGGAACATTGAAAGCAGTCATTTTGGGCACAGATTTACTCCTTTTCTTTGGTTGTTCACTCTTCTTGGTCTGGTGTTTTGGTGGTTGGACAGAAGGAACATCGAATCTGATGATTTGTTCACCAGCAACTGGGGCAGTAGTATGGTTGTACTTCTGGTCAAAGGACAAAGTGGTCCCAGCGGAAAGATTGGACTCCTTTTGTCTTTTGAATGGACGGCCTCCCCAAGTCAGCTTGATAGAGTAATCACAAGGACTCTGCGACTTGAGACACAGCGAACAGCTGGGCTTCTCTTCATCACACTTGACCTTGAGCCGTTTGCAGCGATGACAACCGAATCGGGAACGGGTCCTCTTCTGGGAGGCACCTTCAGATTCCATTGTTGTGTATTGTTCGTGATCAAGCTCCTCGGTATCCGACCAGACTTAAAGAAGGCTCTGTGGGGTGGATGAAGGTGACGGCAGATCGAGCTCAAAATGAGAGCGATGAGTGGAAAGAAAGATGAGGGCGCTTTCTGTGAGCTTTATGGAGCATCAAGTGGCCTCAGTTAGTGTGTCAGGTGGTTTTTGGGTCCTGTCAGGCTCTTTGGTACTGCTTGCTCTATTCTCGACTCTCCATCGGACATGAGCGCGGACCATATTCCAGCTGCCTATTCCGGAAGGTGATTCCTCTCGCTTCGACAACACAGCAACCTCAAAATCAGCAAGATGAGGTCTCGTGCGTGGAACTACAATGAGATTTTCGCTTCGATTACGGCCGATTAAGGAACGGAGACGCATAGAAGATGGAATGCGCCCAGTTACGAGAATTAGTCACGTGATTGGACATCCCTGTATACTAATACCCCTGAAACACGCCATCAACTGAAGACATACACAGTCCATAACACCCCAGTTGTTCCACTCAAAGGAACACAGCATCAATATTCCTTGCCGCAATGATATCAGCCCAGTACTGGCCAGTCTTCCACGACTCCAGCATAATGTCATAAGCAATGGCAGCAGAGAACATGCCGTTGTCAGCCAAAGTACGTGTTCTATCAACGTAGAACGCTCTTGTATCCTCATCAATAGCCTCACATCCAGTAGAGAAGAGCGAATAGATAGTACAGTAAGCAGCTGGCTGGTCCTTGTCAATGTTCTCCGAGATGGCCTTGGTGGTACGCTGCACGACATCTTGCACCAGTGGGGAATCACGAGGCATCATCAGGATTCTTCTGTAGATCTGGAGCACTCCAGCAAGAGCAAAGATCAAGTTGGTAGCTCTCAGGACCTTGTAGTCAGGAAGACGGTCATTGAGGCCGTTGAGTGGGTCTGCCAGCAGCTTGGCCTCAACATGATCTCTCTCCCGCTCAGACTCACTCAAATACGTGAGTAAGGTCTCCTTAGCTTCCAATGCTTTCTGAATGATGGCCACAGAGAGTGTATCATGGCTTGAGAAAGATGTTTCACGCGTCTTGACGAGATTGATGATGGTTGAAAAGTGTTCCAGCATCTTGAGATCAAAGCCCATGAATGGATCAATGTCTTTGAGTCTCTCACGATCTCTGTATGTCGTTGTTTGAATCTCCCACATGAACTCACCTGTGCGATGATTCTTAGTGTAGATACTTGATGAAGAGGACAATGAACCAATCACATCCAAGTAGGAAAACCATCTGGTAAAGAAGAAAGATAGGTCTGACTCTGCACCTCGTTCAAGAGCAACAGGCAAAGTAGAGGTCAGCGAGCTGTCAGTATTTCGTCTGGTAGCAGCCTTGAGTAAACCACGAGACATCATAATTCTCTTCGCACCAAAGAAGTGGGCACGCCAACCATGGTCTCTTCCACAAACAACCTCAAAACTGCTGAGCACGAGAATGAGAGCAAGAGTGTAGTCAGAATTGGCTTCAACCGGGTCAGTGAGACGATTGTAGAGATCATCCAGGGCACGTCTTGCAAGGTCATTCACAAGATCACTAGGAAAAGGTTCGTTCCTGTAAGAAGAGGTGAGACACAGACCAAAGCAGATGAGAACGGCAAGGATCCCCTCGGTACCAGAAGAGACAGACATCTTAGGGAGAATGCAAGTGAAAGGATTTTCGTGGTAGCGTGGAGCTGGACATAGGACTTTGGAGAAGACGTCGATGTAACTGTGGTAGTGCTGTCTGTAGACCGGGTTCTTGCGGATGAGATCAGGCATAGGCGACAAAACGTCTGGAATGGTTTCAAACCCGGTGAAGAACTTGAGTGGATTGCTGAAGAGTTCAGAAGGTGAAATCCCTGGGGAGATATCCGAGTCAAATGTGTGGAAGTTCTCGAGGAATGTGAGGTTCTCAGATGAGGAGTCGTCTTCATTAGTAGGAAGGGGAAAGCTGCTCATGACGTTTAGATCAGGCAGCAAAACACTGTTGACGAACTGCTTTGCCATTGGATTTATCGTCTGGAGGTCTCTGAAAGCCAATGTTAGTGCATTGGTTTGTGGGGTGGTGGAGAGAGGGTTGGAATCGAGTGAATAAGTAGTGGTGGTGTTGTTGAAATAGTCCTGGTCTTTGACTGATCTTGGAATCGACCGGCTGGGAAGATCAGTGGGATATGCTGAAATGGGAACATCAGCAGGTACAGCTGAGTCCAATTCCAAGTTTTCTTTTGGGGTGGGAAGTTTGCTCAACAGTGGAGGAGTCATATCCATGATACCCCGACCTCGTAGATGGGACTGAGGCAGCTGAGGTTGAGATGTCAGTTGGAGAAACTCTTCATAGTTGTTAGCGAGAGAAGCTGCCTTATGTGACAGTTTGATGGGATTTCGTAGCTTGAAAACCGTCTCATATGGTGTGGTATCATTCTTTCTCTTCCTCTGTTGTTTCGGTGGTTGCACAGAGGGACCATCAAAGTTGATAATCTGTTGACCAGTAACCGGGGTAGAGGACTTGTTGTACTTCTGATCAAAGGCGACAATAGTTCCAGAGGCGAGGTTGTTCTCCTTCTGTTTCTTGAATGGACGACCTCCCCAAGTCAGCTTGATTGAGTAGTCACAAGTGCACCCGGCCTTGACACACAGCGAACAGCTGGGCTTCTCTTCATCACACTTGACCTTGAGCCGTTTGCAACGATGACAACCGAATCGAGAGCGGGTCCTCTTCTTCGACACTTCTTCAGAGCTCATTGTTTCGTATTATGCTCGTGCGAGATGGAATGGCGTGATAAATGGCTCGTTTGGGTGGATACCGGAAGGGGTTCACTGGGATCTCTGATTAGGCGATTCTGGGGTGGAGTAGTGTACAGCAGTTCAAAGCGATGTGCAGAGACAAAGCGGTACCTCTCTCTAAGCTCTCTCTTGGCCTTCCAACTGATTAACGACACCAGAACCGTCTGCAGTGTCCACTCGATTGAAGGTGCCAGGCACATTATTCCCAGCTGCTTGCTCCAACTTTGCGCGGGTTTCGCACTGGAACTGCCTATTTCGGAAGGTCCATCCAGGCTGACAACAACACAGTGCCTCTGGGGATTATGAGGGTGATGAAAATGGAGTTTTCAGGCACCTAAAGATGCAGCCTCATTATTAAGACATTATTGTCATCTCAAACATCGAGCTCGACTGGCGTATTTAAGTTTAAACCGATCATATACGAGCAGCAGATCACGTGACAGGTGAACAGCTTGTATGACAAACAGACAAATTCAACGAAATATCCAGTGGTTCTATAGTGTAGTGGTCATCACCTTCGGTTCTGATCCGGATAACCCCGGTTCGAATCCGGGTAGGACCTATTTTTTACTTCAGCCAAATCCTTATTGACACGTGTAGAAATGACAGATTTCTCAATGAACCGCCTTGAATTCCCACTCGAGGAGGTCGTTTCAGGCATTTGTTTTTATCTCAGAGCTATATTATCACTATAGAGATCTATGGAGGTAAGATAGGACATCTTTGTAACATTTATAGGCCGCTGGAAGCGTTGATGTTGTAATGGAAGCGCGACCAAGGGGCCGAGAACTAGACTAGATCATCATGATCTCTTACCACAAGCTCAGACGTCAACGTCTAACATGGCTCTAGAGTCAACAAGCTGTTTTGTTAGGCCTACTTATCTATAATGAGATTCTTCAAGGAATAACACAATTCATTAAATATCGTCACAGAGATAAGGCCGCTCCATGTAGGGCCCAAAAACAAGGCATATAAACCAAAGGACACTGGACAGTAGCCAGCGATAATGCAATAGATCAACAATTCGTATACCAACATTAAACCAAAACCAACAGTTCATACAACAATTCACACACCCGAAGAATCAATCAACTGGCGAACCTTTTCAAGTGTCATACGCTCCGTATTAGGCTGCTTCAAGCAACCTCTAACGACATCGATGAAGTTCTCATTCAGGTTGCAGGCCTCAATAAAAGCCTCAAGGTCATAGGTTCCCTTCTGGATCATAGCACGCAATCTTGGCTCGTATGTGTGAGAGAAGGGCAGTTTGCCAACGCACATAGTGTATAACAAAACACCGAGCGCCCATATGTCAGCAGTGGGACCCAATGGAGGTGGTCTGGCATCCAAGAGTTCAGGGGCAGCGTAAGGGAGCGAGCCGATGTGGTCATCAGGCCCAGCAGCGTTCAGCTGTAGGTTGTGCTTGACTTCTCCGAGAGAAGAAACATCAAATGACAAGATGTCAGAGTCACTGGAGTCAGCAGAGCCTGGAATGCCGAGCTCCAAACGGGTATCATCATGTATCTTGGACTTGTCATTGACAATCTTGACCAAGGAGCGGAAACCCTTGAGGTCTCGGTTGGACAGAGATCTTGGAATTGATGGTCGTCTCTTGATCCTGACGTCCTTCAACATGATATCGTCACTCTCGTCAATAACTTTGAACTGATGGCTCATACCGAAATCACAAACAAGGATCTTTGTCTTGAGAGTAGAGACATCGATCAAACAGTTCTCCAACTTCACATCACCATGAACGATTCCCTTAGAATGCATGTAGTCCAAAGCGCTGGAAATCTGAAGAATGTACTCTCTGATGATCTTGAGTCTCTTTTCTTTTGGAGTAGCAGGAGCCAATGCGTTGTATACACCCCACTTCAACACCAGATCAAAGAGGTTACCTCCTTCCACCTTGTTCGTGAGACAAAATATAGATTCATCAGATTCCTTGACTGCAAGAAGAGGAAGAATGTTTGGATGTTTCAACTGTCTCCAGATATTGGCTTCCCTCCTGAAATGTTCTCTGACAGTTGGAATGAGCGTGCGGATGACCTTCATGGCTTTGGTCTCCTGAACTTCAGCATCTTGTGTTGCATGACACTCTCTGATGATACCCCAAGCACCTGATCCTATAATTCTCCCCAATTTGTATCCAAGAATCACACTTCCACTTTCATCACTTCTCAAAGAGCGTGATGTACCGAGACTGTTCAAAAACTGTGACGCAAATGAACTCTTGCTCTTGCTCCGTGAAGCCTGTTTGCTCACCTTCTTCAAGACATCTGGATGGGCTTGGATACTCAAGCTCAATTCCGAGAGAATCTTTCGTCTCTCAGAGAACTTCATACTGTTGAAATCAGCTGGCAAACTCTCTTGGATTTGCCGTTCTTGTTCATCCATCTGTTTCTGGGTGAGTGGAACAGTGACAGGGGCGACCTGGGCGTGCAGGGGTCCAACAGGTGTTGACGATAGAGACACACCAGTAGAAGATGGCGCACTGTCAACAAGACAAGATGAGTCCAGCGATGCGTTTCCACCTTTGAATAGGTGCTCCAGTTTGTTACTTTCCCATCTGTTCAGAGTGTCCTTGAAGTCCAGGTCAGGAAGGTATTCGTCATTCAAACCACCCCAGAGTCCATACTTGTCAGCCAATTCGTTGTTCTTCCACTTTTGCTGAGTCAGTGTGTCAGATGCTGCAAAACTCCAAGTAGGTGTTTGATTCGGCAGTGACATGTCAGGGTCGATGGTGTATCTGTCTGACTTGATTGGTCTGTGTCTGTCATCATGGTTGACTCGTCTTCCATGGACTGGGTCAAACTTGTTGGTTTCACTCTCTGACAGGGCTCTGTGCAACTTGAGCTTAGGCTTCAGCCTCAGCTCTGGTTGTTTCCCCACCTTGGCAGCATCTTGCAGCCGCAGAAGTGTGTGTCCTTTTCTCAAACGAGAAGCATGTGAGTCGAGTCGAATTGGCGGGGTACCGCCAGGGGGAATTGGAGAGAACGGAGAGTTCTGTGAAAGTGGACTCAATACAGGCGTTGAAATGATCTCATCTCCATAGTCCAGAAGTCTGTTGCCATCAAGAGGTGTGCTTGGCCGTGTGTTTCCTCTGACTGGGGTAGAGGGATCCGTTGGCGCAATGGAGTCTTCGAACCGGCCAGAGATGGAGGACGCAGGACCAGGTACCAGCTCAAAGTTGAAACCAGGATTGAGCAGCTCGAACTGGCTTCCTGTAGACTTCCATTGTATGCTGTCTCCGTCACCCGAGTCGATGTTGGTGCTGGAGTTGGAGTTGGAGTTGGCGGTGTTGTGCTGGTCAGCCGTAGACGTAGATCCAGTGGGCGGCTGATTTAGCGGCGTTGATGTTTTGCTTCTGTTCTCCTCCTTGATCTGTGCCAGACTTGTAGTGAGCAGAGAGACTCTTCTGCCTGACATTGGGCGTAGGCGCCGTAGGTGCTGGTCGGGGGACTTGGGACTTGGGAGGTTGTGTGTGTGTGGGGTGACCCTGAGAGCAATTGGAAGGAGAGAGGGATCTTCAAGTCGTTACGGAGCACCTGTGTGTAGGGCGGATATGAGAGAGCGCTCAGGAGATGTGTAAGAGAGAGTGTGGGCGAAGAGAAAGAGCGTAGCGCCCGTTCAGTTCTTGATGGAGTCGTGTGTGAATGGGCGGAAATGAGCTCTGCGTTGGAGGATTGGAAGGGGTTCAGAGCTGCTGTTGCCTGGCCAAAAGTGCGATGATCACGGAGATGTCCGGGTGTTTTATAACAATAGGGCAATTATATCCGAGCAGAATTTACACGTGATGTGTCATGTGATGCCCGGAACTGACTGCCTCTTCAGCCAATGGCGGCGCGTGAAAATGAGATTTCCCACCACAGCGAGTCAGCGCTGAGGCCTCTGAAAAAAACAGATACGTCTAAGCAAGAGACACCAACCAGGAGCTCAGCTACACCACAACAACACTACACATCAGACAAAATGGGTGCCGGTGCTCCACACGCTAAGACATACATGGGATGGTGGGGATCTTTGGGTTCCCAGCCACAGAAGGGTATCACCACCTACGCTGTGTCCCCATTCGCCCAGAGACCATTGAAGGGTGCTGCTCACAACGCCGTCTTCAACGTCTTCAGAAGAGTTAAGAACCAGGCTTTGTTCATCGTTGTTCCAGGTATCATCATCTGGGAGTGGTGGGCTTGGGCCAGAGACTACAACGACTTCCTTTACACCAAGGCCGGTAGAGAGGAGTTGGAGAGAGTCAACGTCTAATCACATCACACACAAACCACATCACCACAACACACAGCTTAACCGCATCAACAGACCATACAAGGGCTTCTTGTACGATCATGACAGCATACATTCATGTCCTCTGCTTCTTCTCCTGCTTGTGAACTATTACATATCCCAGTCACTTGAGGTGCTCACGTTATTTATGGAATCCGAAAGACTTAGATCTTTACACTCAGTTGTAGTACTAAGAAAAGAACGCAATTTCTAAAACAGAGTACAGCTATCGTCTATTGAAGCGTATGCATCTAATATTATTTGGTCTGGAGCTTACTTGGAACGCTTGTAGACCTTGTTCAAGAACTCGGTCAAGACCTGACCCTTGAAGCCTCTGCTCTCATCAACGGTAGCGATCTTTTCCTTCAAGTCAAGAGCAACCTTCTCCTCGTACTCATGATAGATCTTGTCAATGCCCATCTCGCTGAAGAGATCCTTGCAGACCTTCTCAGTCTCACTGTTTTTGAGTCCGTAGTTCTCATCAAGTGTCTTTCTCTGCTCTGGAGTAGCCAACTTCAAGGCAGTGTTAACGACCCAACTGCACTTGTTGTCCTGGATATCAGTACCAATCTTACCAATGTCCTCTGGCTTACCGAAGCAGTCCAAGAAGTCATCCTGGATCTGGAAGTACTCACCCAATGGGATCAAAACGTCCTGGGCTTGCTTGAGATCCTCTGGAGCAGCACAGCCAGCTGCGTACATGGCAAGGGCAACTGGGAGGTAGAATGAGTAGTATGCAGTCTTGAAGATGACGATGAAGGAGTGCTTGTCCAAAGAGAACTTGGACAAGTCAACGTGGTCCTCTGGCGCGGTGATCAAGTCGAGCAACTGGCCCAACTCGGTCTGGAAGGTGACCTCGTGGAACAACTCGAGGAGGTCAACGTAGTAAGACTCCTGCTTGAAGTACTTCTTGAGCAAGATGTAGATAGCAGCCTCAAGCATGAAGGCGTCGTTGATGGCGATGTTACCAACGTTCTCATGCTTGTACCAACATGGCTGGCCTCTTCTGGTGATAGACTGGTCCATCATGTCATCTGCGACGAGGAAGTAGGCCTGCAAGAGCTCAATACACCATCCCAAGATGGCGATCTTCTTGTACTCATCTGCAGGCAGGTCCTGAGAGGACTTCAAACCCTTGAGAAGGACATATGTATCCACCACAGAGATACCTCTGTTCAACTTACCGCCTGGGGTGTTATAGTTCAAGTTCCCCTTGAACCAAGCGATGGCCTCGCTGTTCATGTTGTAGCCCTTGAGGACCTCAGTGAGCTCTTCAACGAGCTCTGGGAAGACGGAGAGGAACTGCGCCTTGTTGAGAGCCTTAGTAGACATGATTAGTGAGCGGTGATTGGTGTGGTTGAATGAGCTTGAACAGAGAAGAACGCGTCTAGACACCAGCTTTTTCCCACTCGTTTACCTGTTCCAACGTCGAGACCTCGTACCGCTTCGTATCGCGAATCTGAATTAGGTAAGCAGTGGTGCAAGCCTTAGGTAAGCAGAGCCTCATCTGTTCATTATTACTCGGCATTTATTGGACACTGGATTGGTGTGGGTGATTCATAATAATCAGGACACCTAAAAGGAAGGACTGCAATCACAATTTGCCTATTTGGACCCTTTTGATGGCCTTTTTGACCGGGATCTCTGCACATTCCTCTTTGGACCGTATCATATGCGCCAATGCTCGTACAACGGTTGTAGATGGGCTGAGCCATTTAACCGGGCTAAAAAGGAGTATTACACATCACAATCCAAGTAAGCACCACTCATAACTCACTGAACACTGGTAAGAGTCAACATCCTTGACTGACAGCCCCATATTGATACTTCTCAAATTTCTGATCACGTGCCCAAGATCGCTCATAACCTTGCCTATTTGGGCGAACACCCTCATCGCGGGCTCAGAAAAATTTTAAGGAGAGGAGATGTCTCTTCACCTTATCGAACTGGGGAAGAACACCGCATCCACACAAACAAGACTATTCACAATGGCCAAGGGAATGCTCAAACAGAGATTGGAGTTGACACTCGCCAAGGAGGAGCTGAAGAAGGCAGAGCAGAAGAAGCAGGAGGCAAAGAAGCAGGCTCTCAAGACCGATGGACCACAGGTTGTCACAAAGGAGCAGCTCGCTGCTAAGGAGGCCGAGAAGGCTGAGAAGAGAGCTAAGAAGGCACAGAGAAACGCTGACCTTAAGGCTGCCAAGAAGGCCGAGGCTGAGAAGGTTGTGGTTGAGGAGTACGAGAGTGCTGCTCTTTCTAAGAAGCAACAGAGACAGTTGAAGAAGGCAATCACATCTAAGGCCGTCCAGGAGGAATCCGAAGAGGATGAGAACGATGACGACTTCGAAGACAATTCCGGAGAGGAGGATGTTGAGATTGCTGACGAGACTGACTCTGAGATGGAGGAGTACTTGCTTGATCTTGAGAAGCTCGCCAGAAGTGACAGTGAGGACAGTGAGGATGAGGATGAGGATGAAGAAGATGAAGAGGATGAAGTGAATGAGGATACCACAGAGGTGGCCGCTGAAGAGGATGAAGAGGAGGAGGATGAGGAGGAAGAGGAAGAAGAAGACATCCCACTTTCAGATGTTGAACTTGACTCAGATGCCGACGTCGTCCCACACACCAAACTCACAATCAACAACGTTGCTGCCTTGAAGGAGGCTCTTGCACGTATCGAGCTTCCATGGAAGAAGCACTCTTTCCAGGAGCACCAGTCCCTCACGGCTGAGGCTTCTGTCGAGTCCCAGATCAAGGACATCTATGACGACACAGAGCGTGAGCTGGCATTCTACAAGCAGGCCCTCGCTGCTACCACAGAGGGTCGCTCCAAGCTTCTCAAACTCAAGGTGCCATTCACCAGACCACCTGACTACTTTGCTGAGATGATCAAGTCTGATGAGCACATGGATAAGCTCAAACAGAGACTTGTGAAGGAGGCCACAGAGAAGAAGGCTTCTGAGGAGGCTAAGAGACAGAGACAGTTGAAGAAGTTCGGTAAGCAGGTGCAGAACGCTACTCTCCAGGACCGTCAGAAGGATAAGAGAGAGACGTTGGACAAGATCAAGAGTCTTAAGAGAAAGAGACAGAATGATGAGATGACACACGATGAGTTCGACATTGCTCTTGAGGAGGCTACTGCTGACAAGGCCGAGAGAGCTGACAGAGACACAAGAGGAAGAGGAAACAACTCCAACAACAGAGCTAAGCCAAACACAAAGAGAATGGCTAAGGACTCCAAGTACGGTCAAGGTGGTATGAAGAGATTCAAGAGAAAGAACGATGCTACTTCTTCCGCTGACATGACTGATTTCTCTCAGAGAAAGATGAAGGGTAAGTCTGCAAAGCAGCGTCCAGGTAAGGCTAGACGCAACAGACAATGATCACGCATTTCTTGTTTATATGGGCATATCTTTCATCGGTTAAAATTCATGTTTGTTTTTGTACATAACTTTGTATCTCCATCGGGTAGACATAGCTCAGCTCAACAATCCAAGCTCCTTCAACTGCTCGACAAGGTCCTTACCGATGTACTTGGCCAAGCTTGGCTCACCAGCTAATCCCTTTCTCTTTCTTGTCTTCATCACAAAGTCTCTTGCCAGACCGTTTGGTGGTGCTGGTCTCAACTTTGGAATGAACACATCCTTGTCCAATGGGTCTCCTGGGACAACAGACCATCTGTCAAAGTACAACGACACCAATGCCTGTCCTTGGGTAGCAACTCTAATATCAGTCTCCAACCCCACAGAATCAATGACAGGAATGAAACCAGTGATCTTGTACAGCTGTGTTGCTGGAATTGCAGAATCCTTCAACACGGCACCTCTTCTTCTATCCAACACCTCCTCAATGATCTTGATAGTCTGCACCGTACTCGTAATCTCCAAGGCATACACAGGCTCCATCAGTCTTGGAGAGGAAGTCAACATAGCTGAGTAACATGCACTTCTCACCATTGGGATAATCTGTCCATTACCACGCTGCAAAACATCCTTGGAAAACGTCGCATCGATGATCTTGAACTTGATATCACGAATAGGCTCATCAGCTAGCGGTCCTTCACGAACAGCCCACTGGAAACCTTGGATGATCGAGTCCTTCATGGAGTTCAGAGTGGTCTTGTCAACTTCGTCAATGAGTGTGTCATCAAGAAGCGCGTTTGGAGCACTTGAATCAGGTCCAAATGACCATAGAGAACGTGCAGCCAGTGAATCCCAGCCGTATGTGTTGCGAAGTGTCTTGTTGAGGTTCTTGTGGAATGTCAGCTTGCCCGTATCGAGATCACGAGCGAGGTCTTCTTCAAGAGGCTCAGCAATGATTGTGATGGAGTTCTTCTCATTCTGGGACTTGATCGTCACCTTGGTAAAACTTGAGTCGACAATTGTCTCAGAGAACTTGGTGATTGGATCAGAAATCTTGATGTTGATGTCTGTGATGTTTCTCAGGTCAAACATGAGTGAGTCGAGGTACAACTCACCAGAGCCAAAGATGACATGCTCTCCACTCTCCTCAACCTTGATCTCAACACCACAGTACGACTTGTTGATCTTCCGAAGACCATCAAGCATCTTTGGCAACTCTGTTGGAACCTGAGGCTCAATGACAACCTTGAAAACACTCTTGTTCAGGTAATCAATTGGCTTGAAGATGGAAAGCTCACCAGTTACATCATCTCCAAAGATGGTGCCCGACTTCGTCACAATAGAGACACCACCAAGTAGGAAGAGAGCACCGGCAGGGACTTCGTCAACTGGAATCTTGTATCTTCCACCTGGGATATACAACTCTTTCACTGTGATCACCTCCAAATCTTCATCATCATCATTGTAGTTCTCACCCAAGATCTTGATATCTTGTCCTTTCTTGATCGTTCCAGAGAGAAGTCTTGCCAATGCAACGTCAGTATCAATCATCTTGGAGATCTGGGCAACAACAGGGCCATCACTGGAAGACCTTGTGATAGCGTCTGAAATATCTCCTGTTTGACCAGTGTAGAACACAGTTTTGGTGTGCTTGTCTGGCGAAGAGAATGTTTCAACAACATCAACGAATCCAGCTGAGTCTCCAAACACCAAACGGAATATTTCCCTTAGAAGCACCTGGACGTCTGACTTGAGAAGTTCCTTAGAGAGAGTGATCCCAAAGGCATTATATATGTTCTTCTTCAGTACATCAGCCGGCTGTGACAATGTTTGAGAGACAATCTTGTAGATTGGCTCAAGAATGAAATGGATGAAACTTCTCTTCTCTCCCTTTGTTGTGAACTTGTTTCTGGACTCATCAAAGTACACGTCTCCCCAAAGTCTCTTTGCGAACGAATCGATATCAAACTGAACCCCAAGTCTCTCGGAATACAGCTTCGCAAATGATCTCAAGTTGAAACAGAAGTTGAATTCAGTGGATGCGAACAGCAAGTTGTTGAGGTCAGGTGATATCGTGCACTGGTGTTGATAATCCTCATAGTACTGATTTTCTGTGAGGTATGTGTTGATCTCATCGACTTTGTTTCTGATTTTGTAGTACGCGTCCTGTGGAGGAAGTTTGAGCTCAATGACAAGACGGTCAATCTTGTTGATGACGAAGGCGAGTTCGACGTTGTTCATGAGGGCATTATCAATTGAGCACTTGGCTCCGATTGTGAGACCTTCAACAACATCCACGATAACCACTGATATGTCTGTAAGTCTTTGTGCAATGGCCAACTCGTCAGCAAAGTCCGCATGACCAGGTGTGTCGATGATGTTCAGAACAGTGGAGTTTCCCTTCAAGTTTTCGAGGAGTAATGTCATCGGAGAACTCTTTATCGTCAGCCCACGCTCGATTTCAAGCTTGGTGTTGTCTGTGTATCGTAGCTTCTTGAAGTTTCTGGTTGTTTTGGAAACCTTGAGCTCATGTGTCTGTAGTATCAGCATGTCCAGGAAGGATGTCTTTCCGGAGTTCAGACTCCCCACAAGTGAGACGTTTCGCACCTTGGATGGGATTGAAAGCAGCTGCAGAAGATATTCCTTGGAGTATGTTGTCTTGGGAAGCTTCTTGTCCTCAATCTTGAACACCTTGGTTACGTTTGGCTTCACAAGAGGCTCAGCGATGGATTGGTTGTCATGGAGCTGAACGACCGTCTCGACGTCTGTACCAAAAGTTGCAGACATTGTTGGGTAAAGACGCTTCTCCTCATGAACAACCAAATGCTGTCCATTCTGAGTATCAGCATCTTGCACTTCGGTATCACTCAGCTCATCTGCACTCTCTTCGTGTCCAAATGCGTATTCAACAGATTCTGCATCCGAGTCTTGTGGGTCTCCAATGAGATTACCAAACCTGCAAAACGAGTTAGTAATGGCTCCAAACAAAGGCAAGCAAATATTCAGTCACTCACTCGTCATACAAATCCTCGTCCATCGCGTGTTTGTCCGCTATTTCGCTTTTTAGGTGCTTTGTTTACACTTTTTGTTCACTCGTGAAGTTTTGTTGACCGAAGGCTTTTAGTCCTCGATGGCTGACGTAATCAGGCCACTAGCGATTACGTAACAGAATAGCTAAAAGCGGGCCTCCAATTCCGATGATGAAGGCCTCATCGACCTTTCATAACCACCCAAAATCAGACTTTCAAAACGGATTTAAAGGAGTCCTCGAGAATAACAACGCATCAGAAGACCCACTCTCACGCAGACTAGCACAGTCCAGTTTCATCCATCTTTCTACGACTCAAACTCACAAACAACACCCATCGCAGCCCAACACACACAATGGACACAGACGAGGTACGAATGCACTCTATCGACCTTACAGAAGAATCCTACGCAAACAGGCTAATAAGCACAGTCCAAGAAGCCATCCAGAATGACATCAATGACGAACAAGTGGCCGTGGAGAAGTTCAAGTACGAACAGCAACTGGAGAGAAACCTCACGATCACGTCTGTTATCGGACTCGGCTTTGGACTCATGAGCCCTCCCCTCTCGCTTGGTGCTACTATGGAGGCTGTCCTGATCGATGGAGGTCCTGCTACAATAATGGGAGGCTACATGATTGTGTATGTCTTTTCAATCGTGTGTGCGCTGTCACTGGCCGAGATATGCTCGAAGTATCCGATTGAACTCCACGGTGGTGCTGCCATCATTGCACACCCGAAGCACTCACTGATATGCTCTTGGTTCACAGGGTTCTTCCTTCTTGTTGGAAACTGGCTGGAGAGTCTGAGTATTACCTTTGCAGGAGCCCAACTGATTCTTAGTGTGTTTGGAATCTACGATGACGGATATGAGGTTGACACAGTGCTAACAGTGGGGATCTTCTACATCGTGGTCACAGTATGCGGTGTTGTGAACCTGTTCTACAGCAGGTACATGGAGACAATCAACAAACTATCTATCTACTGGATCATCTATGCAATTCTCCTGATTGACATTCTCCTTCTCTTGTTCGCCCGAGAGTACCGCTCGTTGACTTACATCTTCACACACTTTGACAACTCTCTTTCCGGATGGCCAGCACCGATGGCATTCATGATTGGATTCCAACAGGCAAACTTCATGCTCCAAGGATTTGGATTGCTTCCTGCTGTCAGTGATGAAGTGAAGCAACCAGAAAAGTCCGTCCCACATGGCATCGTTGTTTCTGTGTTACTTGCCGGAGGTGCTGGGTTCATCTTCTTGATCCCGATCCTTGCTGTGATCCCAGATCTTTCCCAACTAGTTGGCCAACACAATGGAGTGATGCCAATTGTTCTCATTTTCAAGATTGCCACCAACTCGAAGCTTGTGTCGTTCTTTCTTGTCGTCATGATCATCGGAAACTTGATCTTCTCAGGAATTGGATCCATTGCTACCTCTTCCAGAGCCGTGTATGCTATGTCAAGAGACGGTGCTCTTCCAATGGGACATTTGTGGACATATGTCGATGAGAAGTCTGTCTCAAAGGTTCCAAAGTATGCCGTTCTTCTGTCGATGGGTGTATCGTACTTCCTTGGCCTGCTGGCATTGGTTTCTGCTTCTGCGCTCAACGCCTTTGTTGGTGCTGCTGTCCTTTCACTATGTGGGGCCTCCCTCATTCCAATCGTGTCATCGCTACTTGGTGCACGTAAGAAAGTCCGTGGCGCTGCCTTCAAGCTCAAGTACGTTGGCTTCATCCTGAACATCATCAGTGTACTCTGGCTTGTGTTCACCATCTTCATCTTGTCGATGCCACCAAAGATCCCAGTCACAGGAAGAACAATGAACTATGCTGCTCTGGTATTTGCCTGCTTTATTCTTCTGATCACTCTGCTGTGGTTTGTGTGGGGAAAGTATAACTTCCATGGCCCTCTCGTTGACCATGACCATAACGAGAGAGTTGCATCCATCCCACTGGAAACACTGATGGGCAGTGAGAGTGGATACCAGAAGCTGGATGAGCAGATGTTCCAGAAACTGGATGCAGAGTCTATCGATGACACGCTGGAAGCTGATACCTCCAGGTCTACTGCCAACACTAGCGCTGCAGTTATCTGAATACAGCATGCAGAGGTACTACGTATATATGCAAATCAAACTAGTATGGTATTCAATAACGTCAAATAAAAAGTGGATATCATATAAGCAGCACCTAAGTGTAGTCATCGACTCTCTCATTGTACTGGTCCCAGAGCTCTTGCTTATATTTCAAGTTGTCGGTGAGCTCATACGGCATGAAGAAGTATGGTGGTTTGACTCGCGCAAGATAAGCATCAGAATCCTTAATACGATCAATGAGCAACTCTCTTGGAGTGTAGATAGTTGGAAGATACTCAGTGGACGACATGACATTGTAGCAAGCATCCTTCTGTTTCATCATTCTGAACAATCCCTGAAACTCCCAGCCCTCGTCCTTGGCCTTGCAGTGGAGGGCTGTGTCGAACAATCTGGTCTGCACACTGAGACTACCGATGTTCAAGGCTCTGGAGTTGATGTTCAAACTCTTCAAAGGCAAGAAAGTGTTGACCATGACAGTCTTGCAGCTAGGAGCAGTCCACACAGTGAGGTCAATACCACGGATGTCTGGTGTGCAGTAGGTGAATCCACCGAGACTGCGAGGGGTCAAGACTAGACTGGTGAGACTTGGGAACCCAGAGCGAAGTGCATTCACACGGATACTGGCCTTTGGGTATCTATCAACAAGTCTCTTCTCCTTAACAGCCAAGTCAGTGATGTCCAAAGTGAACTTCTCAAGACACTTGAATCCAGCTGTTCCAAAGGTGTTGAGCTCTTCGAGGAATACCGGATTGAACCCATTAAGCTCGAGCTCAGTGGTACACTTGAGTATAGGCTTCAAGTCATTGAGTTTCATAGTGAAGGAAACATGATCAGGGAGTGGTCTTCCTCCTCTAATACGGTTTGGATTGAGAATCTTAACTTTGAGGCTATCCCTGTCGCCCGCAAGACAAGTTCCAAACATGTAGTTCAAGTCATAAGAGCTTGTGCTACCAGGAAGCACAATGAGGATAAGGCTTTCAAGTTTTGGGGCGTTGAACTTTGGAAGACAGTTGGCTTCACGCACAACAGAGACAATGGTGAGCTCAGTCAGCTCAGGCATGTCGAAAGTAGCGTCATCAAATAGTTTGAAGCTTGGGATGTCCTGTCTTGCCCAGTAGAACGACGTACAGTTGTCAAATTTCGTACGGCTCACGAGAACATCAGTGACTCCGGTGTACAGAATCTTTTTGAAGTCAGCTGTGAACTCCATGTTGTACTGCTTATCAAGTTCTGATCCAACATAAAGCAGTGGTCTCCTGATACAGTTTCTGGAGCACCCTGATCTTCCATCAGCACAGTCCTCTTTCCAAGAAAGGTCTGTGAACTCAAAGCACTCGCGGACCGGGTGTGGCTCCTCAGGACTGTTCTCAAATGTGAGATCAACAACTGGTGGGATACAACTATGAGAAAATGTGAGGGAATACTTCTGGAGCTTTTTTGAAACAGTGAATCTAGTGTTACCGGGAAGGTCACAGTCACCACGATGGTTTGAATGAGCTCCACCAGGGATGTAACGAACACTCAGCTCCTCGAGAGCAGAAGCAGGATTGGTTGGTCTGAATCTCTTGCTGCAAGAACAGAGACCGACGCTGAGATGTTTTGTCTCTGAACTGTTGGTAAACTCGTAATGCATGTTATAATTCGGGCCTTTAACAAGATCAACATTCTCTGATCCATAGCCAAGGACGAGCTCGACGGACTCATACTCTGGGTATTTAGAGATGAAAACCTTGTCACGGACATGATAGCTTATCATGACATGTGCTCTCATTGCGCACTCTTCAAGGCTGGGAGCAGTATTTGTGGTGTTGTATGCCCTGCCGTACAAGAGAATAGACTTCTTATCAAAGAAGCGAGTGTACTCAGTGTGTGATGATTCATTGAAGAGCTCGCGGTTCAAGTCGTCCTTCTCATTGATGTTCTTGTATGAGAAGATTTTGAAGCTGTAGCTAGATGGATCAATCAAATAGTGAGAAATCCAGAAATCTGCAAGGTTGACAGCTCTGATACCCTCAACACCAATAAGAGAACCAGCAGTGTCTTTGTGGTCAGTGATGATGATGAAGTGAGACTTGAGCGATGGGGATGCGATCAAAACATTCGTAAGCGACTCCATAGGCCGAGTCTTGATGATATTCTTGAGAATACGTGCCTGAATCTCACGTGGAAGCATCTGGAGCATATCACCTCTTTTAGATACTGGCTTGAGAGGCACCGATCTCTTTGTTGGTGCGATAGAAGGTCGAGGCTGCTGGTTGGGGATTGAGAGGGAAGACATTTTGGTGGTAAAGTTTTGTGTAGCAGTCTAAGAAGTGAGTGGGAGGAAGAAGAAAGGAATGGCGAATCTTTGGGTCTTTAGTAGTTCTTGAGATCTGGGGTTAAATCTCTCAAATCGGTGTAAATTCTCTCAAATCGGTGTAAATTCTCTCAAATCTGCATCATGGGTTTTCTGGCCTAAACCCGTTTAACTCCGAAGACTGGGTCCAATAGAAGGTCGTGGAACGTTCGGAATCACCCAAAAACTGGATCTAATCTTCTCATACTACCTCTAATGAAACAATAAAGAGTATCCAGATCATTCTCTGAGAGAATTGGTCGATTGATGAAGCTCTCTGAGCTGGCAGATGTGGGGAGCCGAGCGGAATAGTTGGCCTGATAGAGAGGCACTCCATACAGCCAAAGCATCAAGCACGCGCATAAACAGCATTGATATGAAAATGGTCTGGCACATGTGATTCTTACACCGTTATTTAGCTGTGTGATGATACGATCATGACCTGGCAGTTCATGCTGGAGTTGAGGGACACGAGAGGTACGATCTCCTCAACTCCGTGTTTGTTGCTAGGAACTGATATACATGTGACCAATATAGCTTGATACTCAATATGATACAATAAAGTGACCCATAGAATCAGACTCCAAGTTAATATTTGATCCAAATACAATAACAAAACAACTTTGGAGTGTAGAGCGATGAGGGGCCTCCCCAGATCCACTTAGTAATCATGCGGTCCCTACCATTCAAAATGGGCAATGGGCAATCGCCAAACCACCAGTGGGCTGTTGATGATGATGATGGAGGAGGAAAAGAAGAAGCTCAACCACCCAGAAGGTCTCTAGAGAACACCGACCAATCATGTCGAATCTGCAGCTGCTGCTCGGTTTCCCAACGGAGGTTCTTTTCAATATTCTGTCCAATGTAACAGACATTGAAGATCTTGCCGCACTAGCATCGGTGCCAGCCATCAAGAGAGAGATGAAGAAGTTTGTACGAGTTGTCACAGTACAAGATGCTGACAACAAGTTACAGTCGAGGTACTTTGGCAAAACATTTCATGATTTCCCATCCTCTACAACGGAAGACCACGCACCGGAGTTCAGTATCAATTTGTGTGTGTGGGTTGTTTGTCAGAAGATCACCACTGAACAGACACAAGAGCAGCTGCTCAAAGCGCTACACAAGAACCTTTTGACACAGAAAAACGTTCGCAATATCTTCCTTCTTGACAAAGTGAGTAAGCTCGGTGGACACAAGCAAGACCCCATCCACACATTTATCAACGAGACTCTTCTGCATGACAGTCGCTGCACTCTGGTGTTTGCTCAGAACATGCTGCACATCGATAACGTTGACCTCGATCAGACTGACCTGTTCCTCCCCAAAGTCAAGTCACTTGAGCTTTCTGAGACTACTGGATACCCTGGACCATTCTTCAAGAAGATTACTCCTCAACTTGTTTCTGTGAGAGCATCTCCAGAGAACTGGATCAAACTTCTTGACATTGCCAACATTCACAAGCTCACAATTGGATCGATGGGACCATCAATCAACAAGATTCTACGTGGAAATGATTTGAATCCCTCAGAGTCCAGTCTCAACAACATCGTGCTACGAAGCCTTACATTTGACAACCTGAGAAACCTCTCACTTCTATCAATCAATTGTCTCAACAACCTCATCTTTCCGTGTCTTGAAGAGTTCTCGCTCGGCATCACAGTACTTACAGACTCACCCAAGATTGTCATCCCTATCATTCACAATATTCAAGCTCCAAAGTGCACTGCATTCCATGTCACCATCGTCACTACCGAGTGCCCAGATTTGGTCAAGACAGGCGTCCCATACATTCTTCCACTGATTTCCAACATTGACATGCCGCAATGCACAGTTATCACCTTACAGGTCACGAAATACAACTTTCTCATTGGACAGGGCCTTCCCTCTGCTCCTTGGGTTGACTGGAATGAGAAGTTTGGCGTCACTGGTGTGGATCCAAGAGGCTGTACATGTGATCTCAGAGATCCAGCAGAAGCAGAACAGTGCGTGCATGGATTACCCAAGGCTGGTTTGATGGCAATTGTGGAAGGGTCCCAATTGAAGCTTGGACCTGAGCTTTTGGGACAGCAGAAGTTCTTGAACTTGTCGTTGGTGACGGATGATACATCTTCATCAGATGACATCATAAATTTGAAATTGGATGAGTTCTACAATTTGCATTCATTGAACATCACTGATACAAGGCTCAAAGGTGACATGGCTTATTTCCCGCAGATTATTCCAGAGTTGGCAAGACCTTTGAGATTCTTGCAGGTACACAGGATAAAGGGTGCCCCGACTTTGATGACTATTGACTTCCCTGGGATTGCCAAAAGGTTCCCTGATCTCAGTGCACTTGACATATGTGAGATCAGAGATGATCATGATATCTTTGATCGTGATATGAAAATTCGGTTTGAACAACTACATTTGATTGTGATTCAGAACAGTGGGATGGATGACATTTTGGAAGTGCTGGAGTCTTTGGAAGCACCAAGCCTGGAAGCTTTGGAGATTGTGGACTGTATCCCACCAAGACTGGACTTTGAAGACACAACCACACTGCTCTCGCGGTTCAAGGCGATTCTGGAAGCCAAATTCACACATATTGAAAGACTGGCTGTGTCGTTTGGTGATTGGCATTCGGCACAGATGGACACCGAGGCACCTGGTGATGCACTTGTTGACATGACACTCTTTCCAAGTCTTACAAAAGTTAACATCTACAACTTACCTCTTTGCTAGAATAATGAATGACGTTTATTTACCTGAAAGTAGATAGACTAGCACATCCATTAATTGTGTTGGTTTCTAGCTAGTAGTCTGGGGCCGTCGGAGGCT
The DNA here is from genome assembly GCA_030563065.1 of Petasospora veronae. Taxonomy (NCBI): domain Eukaryota; kingdom Fungi; phylum Ascomycota; class Saccharomycetes; order Phaffomycetales; family Wickerhamomycetaceae; genus Petasospora; species Petasospora veronae. The sequence continues at coordinate 182,987 of JAKUBA010000008.1, read as the reverse complement.
ATAGCCCCCGAGATCATTTGATCGGTCAACGTTGTTTTACAGCCGAGTTGCTTTGATCAGCTTCAGAGGCAGAGTATGCTACAGACGAGCAAATTGTTTATCCTACTCCGAGCACTGACAGAGCGCTTGGTTCACTCTAGCAATGATTGTTGAGCAGGGGGTCATGGTTGGATCATGTTGCACTGCCCCTTTCGTCAAACGTGTGGCCTCTACCGGGCATCCTTTGTGCTTTGTGCTATGTATGTTGTGCTTTCTATGAGCCGGGCCCGGGTACCCAATCCGGTTTACATGATGAGGGCTATGCCATATCAAGCTCTAAATGTACCTGATTGATGCCTGATACGCCTGTATTGTTGGAGGTATGTGTGATGGGTGGCAGTGTATATGGGCTGTGTTTCAACTTGTGTGCGAACCCTGCCTCTTCAGGCACTCCGCTCTGGCAACAGGACTCAGGAGTCAACAACTAAGGGTGCGACCCTAAAATGTTTAGTGGAATATGCAGGATAAGATATGATATCATTGTCTTGTTTGAGTGGTCCAGCCATCGTATTTGGCGGTGTTCATGTCCGAGCAGCCGAATTGTCCAAGCGGATCGCCGATCACCATCGTGGTGCACCGTGCCGCACCGGGGAAGAGCACTGAAAGGGACAATTAGTTCGTATAAACAAAGCCAAGAGCCAAGCAATACTGCACTTTAGTCTCTATGTGTAACGGAACTTTCTCTAATTTGGGAGGCTGAGCGTCCAGTCACGTATCACGTACAGTAGACACTGCATGTCCGTCCTGCATGACTCTCTCGTTAGTGCGCAGCTGTAGTCTAGACCGGGGAAAACGCTTTGAGCTGTTGACAATTAGGTTCAGCACCGAGGTCAGACGGCCAATACTTGCCGACATGTTGGAATATATAAGTCTGAGCTTAGTCCGATGTAACTGGTGCCATTTCACAGATTGCTTCCTGACTCACATTGATACATTCAACCACTCTACACACGATGCTTCCAGCGAACCTGCTCTCATTAGCCGTTTCTGTCTCTGCTTTCGTTGCACTGGACCCAAAGCTTCTTGAGAAGTTCCATCACAAGAACAACCATGACACAATCTCCACCGCTCAGGCAGATACCGTACCCGAATATGATGCTCCAACCATTGAGCTTGTCCGCAGAGACGTTACAACAGCAGAGTCCACTGACAAGAAAGAGGTCAAGGAGAAGGAGCTGTTGAGTGAAGGAGAAATCTTGAACGGAACTCAATCCAAGAAATGGGGATTTGGCGGTGGTCGTGGTGGTGGTTTCTCCTCCTCATCCTCCTCCTCATCCCGTGGTGGCTCATCGTCATCCCGTGGTGGCTCGTCTTCGTCCCGTGGTGGCTCATCTTCATCCTCGTCGACCCTTGGTGCTGGTGCAGCTGGTGCAGCTGCTGGGTATTTGCTCGGCTCAGCTTCACACCACAGCGGTGGAGGCAATACCTATATCATCAGTGGTCAAGGAAGCTCGTCTGGCTCTGGAAACGGAACAAACTCGACCTACAACAGTGGTGCCATGGTGTTGAGGTCCAGCTCTACTGCTGCTTGTCTCGCTGCTTTTGCTGTTATTGGCTTGATAGTTTGATTGCTTACTGATTTTGTGTCTCTTTCTACTTACTGATATATTCCTGAGCTTTTACTGATTAGAATTGTAGAATTGGGGATAAAACAGGGGTTAGAGGAGCCCCACGTGCGTATATTTCAGCACCGCTTACATCATCAGCACACTTTAGAGCGCGTTCTCACGCGTAATTCTCAGCATGCCTTGCCACCTGCCCGTTCCGGAAGGAGGAATTCGTCGAGAAACAAGTGAGAAAGAGCCCACCAAACAAACCCCAACAACACGCTTAGAAGACAGCGCAAGAACCTCAAGACACACAGCAAAAATGTCACACGAAGGCGAAGAAGAATTGTTGGAGTACTCCGAACCAGAAGACAACATCGAGCCAACCGTTGAGGCCAAGGAGGACGACAAGAAGGGTTCCTATGTCGGTATCCACTCCACCGGTTTCAAGGATTTCCTCTTGAAGCCTGAGTTGATGAGAGCCATTGTCGACTGTGGTTTCGAGCACCCTTCTGAAGGTTAGTGTCAATTGCTGGTTGGGAAGAAATCTGGATTTTTGATAGGAGAATGATGGAGAGCTTGGTTGTTTTGCTATGACCCCATTTTGAGGGTGTTCAAGACAATGGCGATAAGCCTGTCCTTGTGCTTGGGCCTTACAGAAGGAATTGGTTCTGCTTCTCGAGAAGCACATACCCACTTACCATCTTGGATTGATGTACCACTTTTGGTTGCTCGTTCCTACTATTGTGATACAGGGATCATGAGCTGTTGACTCTGTGGATACCACCCCCTTGAGATTGTTGGACAAAAGAACTCTCTCTTTACAATACCCCCACAACTTCATATCTCTTGCAGCATTGCTGTCATGGCATGGCTCAAGGGCTGCAATCAGCTCTCCAGACGCTCCTCCTCTCTAAAAAAAATCCAGACCCGTCTCCCGACCGTTTTTCCCCCTCTTTTCACATCACATATTAACAATCATTTCTCACAGTCCAGCAGGTCTGTATCCCACAGTCCATTCACGGTACTGATGTCCTCTGCCAGGCCAAGTCTGGTTTGGGTAAGACTGCCGTGTTTGTTCTTTCCACTCTTCAGCAGTTGGACCCAGTTCCAGGTGAGATTTCCACCGTTGTCATCTGTCACACCAGAGAATTGGCTTACCAGATCCGTAACGAGTACCAGAGATTCGCCAAGTACATGCCAGACGTCAAGACTGCTGTGTTCTACGGTGGTACTGACCAGAAGAAGGACTACGAGTTGTTGAAGAACAAGGACACCACTCCACACATTGTTGTTGCCACTCCAGGTCGTCTCTACGGTTTGGTCAGAGACAAGCAGATCCGTTTGAACAACGTCAAGAACTTCGTCATTGACGAGTGTGACAAGGTCTTGGAACAGCTCCCAATGAGAAGAGACGTCCAGGAGATTTTCAGAGCTACTCCACACGAGAAGCAGGTTATGTTCTTCTCTGCCACTTTGTCCCAGGAGATCAGACCAGTTTGTAAGAAGTTCTTGCAGAACCCACTTGAGATCTACGTTGACGACGAGGCTAAGTTGACCTTGCACGGTTTGCAGCAGTACTACTTGAAGTTGGCTGAGAAGGAGAAGAACCGTCGTTTGGCTGACTTGCTCGACACTCTTGAGTTCAACCAGGTCATCATCTTTGTCAAGTCCACTGCCCGTGCTGAGGAGTTGAACAAGATCTTGAACGCCTCTAACTTCCCATCTATTACTGTCCACTCTGGTATCTCTCAGGAGGAGAGAATTGCCAGATACAAATCGTTCAAGGACTTCAACAAGAGAATCTGTGTTGCCACTGATGTCTTTGGAAGAGGTATTGATATCGAGAGAATCAACTTGGCCATCAACTACGACTTGCCATCCGAGGCTGACCAGTACTTGCACAGAGTCGGAAGAGCTGGTAGATTCGGTACCAAGGGTCTTGCTGTCTCCTTTGTCTCCTCCGAGGACGACGAGGCTGTTTTGGCCAAGATCCAGGAGAGATTCGACGTCAAGATCACCGAGTTCCCAGAGGGTGGAGTCGACCCATCCACTTACATGAACACCTGAGCGTGTGCGTGCTAAAAAGCCTTCTCCTTTTGTACTCTTTTGAATGAAGTATAGCGTATTTGATCACAAAACCCGGTAGGCACACTACTAGTTCGCGAAAACCCCACACCACCCAAACTTGAAGCCATGATTGGCCCTTGGAGAGCACCACCAACAGCGTCAACAAGCCCGTCAATCCGCCCAGCCAACTCGCCCGTGATGCTCAGAAACACTGCCAGAGCGCTCACACAGCGTCGCTTGATCCACTGCACGCGTCCAGCGCTCGCATTCAGAGCCCGCATCGAAGAGGACATGCGCTACCTCCTCGAGTCGCTTCCTCCACCACACAAGCTCTACCAGAACCCAGACGGGACCCCTCGCCAGCCTTCTGAGCTTGAGTTCCACAAGTTGGCACAGATGTCGTTGTTGGCCAAGAGACGCTCCTTGAAGTTCTGGGAGCAGCTTTTCCTCAGTGAGGAGGAGGCCAAGCTGTACTATGACAACTCCGTTCACCTCGAGAAGCTCCTCCCAAACGCAACCAACGGTGCCGCTGGTGATATTGTCGACAAGATCCCATTCGAGAACAAGGATGGTACTATTGAATGGAAGGTCGTCAGGGAGAACGAGAAAGAGGGCTGGGAATCAATAATGTACTACGGGTTCATTCCTGCCTTGATCTTGCTTGTTGGTGTCCATGTGTTCAAGCAGGAGACTGGTGTTGATGAGTGGGCTCTTAACGAGTTGAAGATCAGAGTTTTGGAGCAGGATGGCACTGGTGAGAGTGCCGAGAAGCTATTGGCTGTTAAGGATAAGGACAACTTGATCGTGGAGAGAATCCTGTCTGGTGAGTACGACAAGCTGGCTGGTCTTAAGAAGGCCGTTGCTCCAGCTGTCCCAACTCCTGACGTGGCATAAGTCCATACTCACAGTTGGGCAACTATTTATTACCTTATTTATTACCTTATTTATTGCTTTTGGCTGACGTGACATATACTCCACCAGGAGAGTGTCATGGAGTTGATACACACATTTTACAACAGAAAAGGCTCTAGCTGTGAGACATTTAGACTACTGTCATGCATGACTTGGGTGTGTTAGTGAGCCTCCAAAGGATCACAGCGGATCCACCAGAGATCCGCCAGTGAAGTTGTGTATTGATCATACTGAGCGCACTGTCCTCTCCCAGCGTTCCACAACCATCAGGCTGCAAACACAGAGCGAACAGAGAAGCACACAGTAAGAATGAGAAGTATAGTCACGATCAAGCAAGCCAGCTGACTGAGTAGAAGTATGCAGTTCAATGTGGGAAGCTTCCTTCCAACGTCAGCAGTGGCAGATGAGCAGGTGTAACATCAGAGATGAAGGGCTAGTAATAGCTCCAAGCCCATTAATCAGTTGTCGTCGAAGAAGAAGCAATCTTCATAACGGCTGTCAAATCGATGGATCTTTGTAAGCTTCAACAAAGTCAAACATATTGCAGGAGTCGAGAGCCCATTGATTATTGCCAACACTTCTAGCTTATAAATTATTGTTTGCACCTGACACTGACACCGGCCTGACATAATTTTTTTTCCCAGGCCCGAGAATTGGTGCCACTACCACTGCTGCCCCATACCGAGATAGCGAGGTCGACGGGGTACGGGGTACGGGGTGTTGTTGATGACATCACTGCTCCGTCCAAGTCTGCCACTCCTGTGTGTTCTTCCTCTGCTCCAGCAGTGTCAACCTGAACTTATATACAAGACCAACTGTGAGCAATCGATTGCTGTCCCTCCTCCGACGTCTACACCTGGGAAACCAGCATCCCTAGCGTCCAACATGCCATCAGCGGGACTGTTGTTGATGAGTGGGCTTTCAACGAGTTGAAGATCAGAGATTTTGAGCAGGACGGGATTGGCGAGACTACATTGTACTGATAAGCTGTTGGCTGTTAACGACAAGGACAACTTGATCGTGGAGATAATCCTGTCTGGTGAGTACAACAAGCTGGCTGGTCTCAAGCAGGTCGTTGCTCCAGCTGTCTCAACTCCTGAAGTGGCATGAGTCCATACACACAGTTGGACAACTATTTATTGTCTTACAAGCCTGGGCGTTCGTCTACCTTCGCTGCTCTACAGCTTACGGGGACTTCCTCGTTGTAGTTCGATGGTTCCGTAGAAGTCTTGCCCTTCATTACGCTGCGGGAGACTGTACTGCACCATCTCTCACAACGAGTGTTCATTTTGGCTGAGGTGACACTCTACTGGTGAGCTAGTTCGCACATGTACCACAGAAGAGGCTCTAGCTGTAAGATATGTAAGCTACGGTCATGATTTGGGTATGTTAGTGAGCCTCCAGGGACCACAAAGGATCCACCAGAGCCCCGCTAGTGAAGTTGTGTATTGATCATACTGAGCACAGTACTGTCGTCTCCCAGCGTTCAACAACCATCAGGCCGCAAACACAGAGCGAACAGATGAGCGCACAGTATGAATGACAAAGATGGTGACGTTCAAACAATCGACAGACTTCAACGTGGGACTTCTTTCAGCGTCAGCAATGGCAGATGAGAACGAGCAAGGTGACGACAGATTGCTCCCCACCTTCTGCTAGACTCAGGTGCCAGTGCAACAACGAACAAATGGTCCCAGTGTCGGAAAGACCAGTCAGAGCGATGTCATCACCTTGGTCAGAGACCAGCGGTGCTCCCATGGTCTTCAAAGCCCATGCAAGACGACAGGACTGCCGACGCATCGTTCGATTACTAAAACGCCAGCAAACAGTTTCTCTCTTTCGCCATGAGGCACCACACGGGCGACATGAAACTGATATCAGCAGTCGATCATCAAAACTAGACTCCGACCCACTGAGTCAACGTCCGCGCTTGAAAATGTAGAAATCGACGGATCCCGGCTTCAGCCTTCAGCGCGCCATGGGCTTTCCGATCAGCGGCGCGTTATACCAGAGTGATTTCTTGATCTCCACAATCTGGATCAATCTATCGCTTTGCCCAATTTGTGAATGCTGGTGAGTTGTGACACTCCTGGGAGAGAATGCAGTGATAGGGATAGGTAATTTCTATAAACATGTAGAGGAGAATGAAAGCTTTCTCATTGTCCGGTTATGAGCTGTCCCAAAGGAGTCTGGTTATGAACAGTTACTACATTAGGACAAGCCTGACATCTCAAATTCTTAGTTTGATCATAAGCTGAGTTGATATTCCTGTACAGTAGACCTCAACGCGGGAAACTGTGAGTAATCGGTTGCTGTCCCTCCTCCGTCAACACCTGGGAAGCCAGCATCCCTAGCGTGTCCAACATGCCATTAGTGGGACTGTTCGATTTCCGTCTCTTCTTCGTCCCGGATGTATGGTCATTGATCTTCTTCTTGAGTCTGTTGATCTCCTTGTTCTTGTTGATGATCTCATTCTTGTACTTCTTGATCAACTGCTTGTGTGTCGTCACCTTGCCCATGAGATAGTCAACTTGCTCGTTCTGGGTCTTGAGTCTCTCAACCTCACGCTTCACCAACTCATTCTCAACCTCGTATCTCATGTCAGCATCTTTGGCCGAAAGTGATGACAACTGTGCTTGAATCTTGTACTGGTTAGTCTCCGCCTTGGACTTCTTGAGAGCTTTGAGAAGCCCACTTATTACCGTCTGTGTCTTCTCATCGGTGTCAAAAGACTCCAATAGCAGCTCAGCATCAGCAATGACATCCACTGGCTGGGACGAAACCGATTCATCCGTGAGGGTCTGGGTCTGTTGAGTATCCTGTGTGGCCGAATTGATTGACAAGGACGAGGACTGGGAGGAGCTAGGCTGTGTGGTGGATGAGGGGATAGCCTGTGCAGTCTTCGGACTGGCACTTGTGGTGACAATGGACACTTGCTGTTCCTTCTTCACAAGTTCTGGAGAAGCGAGTAGCTTGCCTTCACGCTGGGTCTCAACGAGCATCATATGTGTGGTGTTTCTGAGAGTGTTTGATGACGCGCGTGGTGGTGGGACAGAATGGGTACTGGCCGTGCTGGGGTATATCTGTGGAGTCCTTCAGTGTGCCTTGTGTTCAATATAGCTCAATGATGAAGAACTTCGGTTGCCTGGACAGTGGAGAACGGAAAGACGCGTGCGGGTGAAAGGTCTCCTACGCGTAAGTTACGCCTAAACAACGCGTTTTGGCCGGGCCTTTTGTTTACATACCAGGGCTGCATAACCTCGACACGTGACTTCAAACCCCGATACCACCACACTACTAATACCCAATCTCACAACTACAAGACGTAAACCAACCTTTTTGTTTAAATTAGTTAATGAAAACAGTGTACAGATAAGAGATGAGGGGCGTGAAACAGAGTGATAAGAGGGCCTTAACGGTAAGACTTCTGGAATCTGGCTCTGGCACCAGGACCACCGAACTTCTTTGGCTCTGGCTGTCTGGAGTCGGCAATCAACAATGTTCTGTCGTAAGCGACGAAGGCCTTCTTCAACTCGTTCTTGGACTGCTCGTCAACGAACTTCTGGAAGTAAGCAACCAAACCCTTGGCAATAGCCTGTCTGATAGCGTAGACCTGGGAGACGTGACCACCACCAGTGACACGGACTCTGATGTCGATGTTGGCGAACTTGTCCAAACCAACAATGACCAATGGCTCGTAGACCTTGAATCTGAGGATCTCTGGCTCAACGAGGGTGATTGGAGCACCGTTGACCTTGATCAAACCCTTACCCTCCTTGACGTGGGCAACGGCGGTGGCAGACTTCTTCTTACCGAAGGTCTAGATGGTTGTTAGTAACTGGTTCGTTTGAGAGAATAAAGCGGTGAGAGGTTGGAAGAGAGTTCGCCTTGAGACTGTTTGCGTAGAGGATGATGTGGTGATCTTGGTACACCTGGTTTGGCTCAACATTGAGGTTGAAGATGTTCTCACGGACATTGAAAAGTTGGTGATAATGATGAAGATGATAGGATTGTGGTGCTTCCTGGTGGTATTGACAATTGAAGTGATATATGTGATACTGGATACCCTCCTGTGTACTCCATGGTTGTGCTGTTGTCTCATCTATGGCTGATGGACACCTTCGATCGTGATTCAATGTTGGACAAAGGGACGTGCTGTAATGGCCAGTGGACGGCGTGATCTGGGTCGTTTCTCTCGCTCTCTCTTCCCTGCTCGATGCTGTCTTTCGGTTCGACATACTTGGACACTCTTGACTTTTCTCTCGGTGGACATGATTGCTCGTGGTGTGTTGTGAGATTGTGAGTGGGTGTAGTGCTTGGGAGTCTGCCGAATAAATTTGTTTTTGCGTTGAAAAAAAAAGCGGCGTGGGAGCCTGGACGCTCAATACGGCAATTTTCGCGCACTATAACCCGCCAGCGCCAGAACCTCCACAACGAATTCGCGAATTTTGCGCCCGTCAGGAGGGCGATTTTGTGACTGCTCCTTTCGAGAACACCTGGACACCAACCTAACACACGTCCGGATGCGGAAAGGTTATGAAGCGATGCCCGGATTTTTCACGCTCGCGAACACCAGCGACGCCCAAACAAAATTTCGTCAAAAGTTGAACTCTCAACAGACACAGCACAGGCTTGAAGAAGATCTCAGCAAACATCAGACAAAATGGGTATGTCCATATGACGAGTCAAGAGGTGCACCACAGAGATACAGTCAGAAGGAATGTCACCTTGAATCACGACGATTTTCCATCATCAGCTGGCCGTTTCACAGGCTCTTGCACACACACTATACACAACTCGAAGTTCAATCACGATCCATCGATAAACACCCAATACCGACCATTAAGGTGTCATGGCACCAATTCCGAACATGATCATATCCATATCGATCCAAAATTCACCATGGAACGAACCTACCATCAACTTTCCTAGACCTGACCTCTGTGGTTACACCCAAAGCATTCAACACAAGAACCCTTATACTAACACCCCACAGCTATTTCTAAGAACTTGCCTCTTTTGAAGAACCACTTCAGAAAGCACTGGCAGGAGCGTGTCCGTGTCCACTTCGACCAGGCTGGTAAGAAGGCCTCCAGAAGACAGGCACGTGCTTCCAAGGCTGCTGCTATTGCTCCAAGACCATTGGACTTGCTGAGACCAGTCGTCAGAGCTCCAACCATCAAGTACAACAGAAAGGTCAGAGCTGGTAGAGGTTTCACTCTCCGTGAGATCAAGGCTGCCGGTTTGACCCCAGCTTACGCCAGAACTGTTGGTATTGCCGTTGACCACAGAAGACAGAACAGATCCACTGAGATCTTCGAGCTTAACGTTCAGAGACTCCAGGAGTACCAGTCTAAGCTCATTGTCTTCCCAAGAAAGGGTAAGGCTCCAGAGGCTGAGCAGGTTTTGTCTACTGCTGCTACCTTCCCAATTGCTCAGCCAGCTGCTGAGTCCGCTCCAAGAGCTGTTGAGGTTCCAGAGCAGACTGCTTACAGAACTTTGAGATTGGCTAGATCTGAGAAGAAGTACAAGGGTATCAAGGAGAAGAGAGCTAAGGAGTTGGCTGAGGCTGAGGCTGAGAAGAAGAAGTAAGTTCGTTCCTGACTAATTTATGTACAAAAGAATGAAAGAATGGGTTTGAAACAAACACTGATGTAGATGAAAGTGATATCGTGTCTCCTGAGCCAATAGCTAAGAACGTATATAGCTCGGTTTACCTCTGTAATCATTCTCCTTGTTCTCATTTGTTCTCACTTTGTTGATACGCCTTGATAGGCGATGGCCATAACAGCTCTCCATGGCCATACAACATATGGCACAACGGATCAACCCCACAAGAAAGCACTGAAACAGTTAACATTTTGATTACGATGAAGACTAGTAGTTACTACAAGGTACCTGTTAATTATGAATCCGTGTGCTTGTGGCACGGTAGCATCGTATTAAGTCCAAAATTCAACCTTTTAAAATACCCCATTCAGCAAAACGAACACACCATTAAAACTTTGGCAGGAACTCCAAAACAACAGACGATGGAAGAAGAAATCGATGAGACAACGCTTAGTCGAACAAACCGAATCCCATGTCGTCATCGGACTCCTCCTTGGTCTCCTCAACGACCTCCTCAGCAGCCTCCTCAGCGGAAGCACCGGCGGAAGCACCAGCAACAGCGGCACCAGCAGATGGAGCGGCACCAGCAGAGAAGTTGGTGAGCAAGGACTTGATGTCCTGACCCTCCAAAGCCTTGGAGAAGAGGTCGGCGTAGATACCCTCAACCTCAACGTTGGCGGACTTGGTCAAAGCCAAAAGGTTCTCAGCAGAGATCTCAATCTCGGCGTCAGCGAGGATCAAAGCGGCGTAAGAGAGAGCAGACTCAACAACAGACATTGTGATAGTTTAAGAATAATCAATTTAAGCTGTGGGGAGCAGACTATTTCTTTGGAGAGAAATCAAGACCTCTCTTGCGCGTGAGGTTGGAAATTTCCATCATCTGCTCAGGAAAAAAGTTTGAGCCAGGGCAAAGCGCGCGTGAAGATGTCCGGGTGTTATTGAGCGTTAGCACTGCGATCATGTGACTTTCCTTAGGGCAACCAGTGGCTCTTTCGCGCCTGAGATCAGATAAGCGCACGGCCGGCTCTATGCTGGATACAGCGGTTTGGCACAGATCTGGGGAAGTCCTAAACAGAGAGTCACACGACTCAAAAACAGTCTTCAAGATAAAAAGTGTAGTATGTATAGGTAGTATCAAAAGCACAAATGATCACTTTTCCTGTGCTACAGAAGCATGAGTCCTGCTCAGCGGCGTGAACTGGACTCTCTTCTCCTTCTCGTCTCTTCATCCAACAAACTGAGGCGCATAGCCTCCTGAATCATGCGTCTCTCCAGGTCATTCTCGTTATCTTGAATAAGCATGTTGCTGGCATGGATAGCACTGGCAGTGGCGGCCCTCTTGGCCAACTTTGCTCGTGCAGCAAACAACTTCTGCTCCCAATCTGGTCTGATGTAGTCAGTAGTGACAACAGTTGGATGAGAGGCAGGGAGCGAACCACGTCTGGTGGATACACTGGCTTTGCGAAAGTACTCCTCCTGTAGTTCAAAAGTGGTGACTTCTTCATCTTCGGCAATAGCATTCTCAGCACTTGTGTATGCGGGGTTCTTGAATGATCTTGGACTGATACCTCCCAGTCCTGTTCTGATCTGCTGTGGTGGTTGGTAGGTCACACCAAAGTTTGGAGTAGCACAGTACGGACAGTTGGCATACTCTGACATCAACTCGTTTGGATCCTTCTTCGTAGCGTTTGCATCATTATCATCGTCATCATCGTGGTCATGTGGGAAATGTGGTTCCAGTCTCTTGATCTGAACAAAGCATTCAGAACAGATGGCTTGGTTGCAGCATCTGGAGAAATTCATCCACTTCGGATAGTAGAGGAAGCAGATCGGGCACTCGATGGCGCTGCGATAGAGAACCAACTTCAAGTCTCTGGAGGCTGCCTGTTTGGATGAGGCCCGCTCTCGTATGAAGCGAGCATCCTCGTCATTCTGCCAGCTTATAGTCTTGAGCTTCAGCTCCTTGTTGAACTTCTTGGAGATATGTCTTCTGTACTCCTTCCTGGACAAGGTGGACTCATCAACAGCATCAGCGTCATAAGTGAGATCCTCGTCCTCATCCGCTGCTTCGTGGGGTTGGGCGTGCAACCGGAGTGAATCCACCGCAGCCACCAGTTCATCATCAGTGCACTTCGGATCGTACTCTTGCAACGGTGTGTAGAATGGTGCCAACTTTCGTTCGATGATAGCCTCCTTGACCACACTGATCTGGTAGTCCAGGTTCAAGTTGTATGTTCCGTAGGGTGCCAAATAGCCGCCGTCAACGTTCTCGTCGTACTTCACCACCAGGCCTTGGGCATGCAGCTCCTTGAACTTTTCTCTGTCGGTACGGGCTTGCTTCTTGGATGGCGAGCTAGTTGAGCCCTTCAGCTTGCTGGGAGAGGTAACGATGCCTTGGGCGGACTGTATCAGGGAACTGGCCCTTCTTCTGTGTGAGGAAGTGCTGCCGCTGCGTTCCTCCTTCGCGGGGACGTTTCCCATCTTGGAGAGCCAGGAGGTTGGGCGGTTAGCGTGAGGCTTGTGGAAGCGTGTGTGTTTGGGTCAAAAGGCCCTGTGTGAAGAGTGTGTGAGTGAAGCGCCCGTTGTGGGGAGTAGCTGGGGTCTATAGGCTTAGCTTATAGGGGGAATGCTTTGTATGGGGTTTGTTTGCCGTGATCCCGCGTTTTAGATTCTGGTTGCGCAACACACTGAGCCGAGGCAAGCGATGGAGGAGGCTGCGATGAAGGGCTGCTGTGGTGACTTCGGTATCTGGGTCTCAGTGGAAGTGGTGTCGGTGTCGAGTGTCTTCCAATTTGACTAGCCGTTCTTTCAGGACAAGGAAAAAATGGGCCGGAACGGTGGAACCTTGCCGCGGTTGCCATTTAGAAACCTGTCACCGATTTGTCACCGCCTCGGCCCAGACGCTTATCTGGCTGCGGCCCAGTCCGGGGAAGAGCTTAAATCTATCTTTCTTGTATAAGCCATAAAAGGGTTTTGAAACACCTTACTATATATATAGGACCTCCCATTAAACACAAATGAACACCAAGTCAAAGTCATACCGCTGCCGATGTGATACCCACTCCGAAGCCGACACCAATCATCGCAAGAGATAGCATCAGCACAAATGTCCCAGTCAAGACACTGATTCTCTTCATACCAACGTCAACATGACCAATGTGTTGGTCCAAGAGACCAAATCCAAGGAAGAAGAACAGAGGAGGTACCAGGAATGACACGCAGAAGACAACCCAGCTGAGTGCGTGTGTGTTGTTGTGGTATCTCATTGGTCTGTGTGCTCTCTCATAGTGGATCTTCTCCAGAAGGTTGTCCTCTGGGAACTCACCACTAGAGCTGTTTGAATCAGTCTTGTAGTATGGCAGGGGAACTGGCTCGGCTGAACGCTCAGATACAGGTCTCAGCTTGAACTCCTTGAGTCCAACTGGCTTCTTCTTGATGGCCTCTCCGCTGTACATCCTTGCCCTCTTTGAGTTCTTGATGGACATATCATCGGCAACTTCTGAGAAGGCGTCACTGGAAGGAGAGTGAATCGATGGGGTCACACCTGGATCACCAACAGGAACCACTGCAGACAAGTTCTGTCTTGAGTCCTCTGTAAGGTCATGGAACTGCACAATAGAGCCGTGGCGCTGTGTGCTCTGCATGATCAGGTGTGGGATACCCTTTTGCTTCTTCCGTGTCTCTTCATAGTTCAAGATAGACCCACGAGTGTTTGAGCGAGCAGACTTGAACGAGTCAACAGTAGAAGGTGCATTACTGTGCGCTTGTAGTGCAATCTGGCTCAGACCCGTCAACTTATCCAACGTAACCTCATCACGGTCATACATCATCGGATTGATTCTGTTGCCATACATGTCGGTATCTGGCGGAGGTGGGGCATGGTATGTTGGAGTTGGAACACGTTCGACGCGAGTGTAAAGAGGGATCTCATCAACATTTGGTTCGAGTTGGGGGTGACCAGTTCCCGTTGGTGAGAGTCCTCTGGTGCTTCCGTAGTTGGATGATCCACGGAGTGGTTCACTTCTTGTGCTGGCGGTGTGGAATGATTGAGCTCTGGGATCAGTCCCATTGGAGCTACCACTGCTTGAGATCGGTAGATGAGCATAAGCTGAAATGCGGAATGATGAACCAGACATGCGTTTGTGTGTCTTTCGTCTTTGTTGTTCTTTGGAGAAGTCTGATTGTGAGACAGATGATGATTTTCTGTGACCTGGTCGGATTTTGTTGTTGTCATCCACTTCACTGAGTATATTGGCAAGATGTGAGTTGCGTGGTTCTGAGGACTTGAGAAGGCCCTCCACGTTCAGTGAAGACAGTCCGGTAAGGGATATGTCTCTTGATTCGTCAGTTGTTTCGTTGATCACATCCTGATAGACACTGAACGACTTCATAGCACCATCTTCATCAATGTATGATTCTCGAAAGAGGGAGCGCCGTTGGTTTTGTGTGGAGCCCGATGAGCTGGAGTTGTTGAACAGCTGTGACTTATTGAGCTGCTTCATCAGGAAGGACTCCTCCGAATCAGTGGAGATGGACTGGTTGGGGAGGCTTAAACCACTGTTATCGGGGTCAATGTGAATATCAGCCATATTTGAAATGGTTGGAAATTTGTTCTTGATCGAGGACTCTTTATGGAAGAAATGGCACCTCTTGGTATAGCAACGGAATGAGTGTTAGAGCACGGCTCTTGTAGATGAAAGGGTTGAAGTGTGGAATGTAGAAGATAGATGTTCGGATAGGACGTAAAGCAAGCCCAAATATGGGGAGTGTGAATCAGTTGTGATATGTGCTGATGTGTGACAGGATCTCTGGTTGCAAAGACTTGAGCGTTCACATAGATCTGAGAACTTGTTGTTTAGGTTGTTTACATTTTTCTCGGCCCCTGCTTATGTCAGCATTCCCTTTGTTTACCTTTCGCTGTGAAGTGTCCGCGCTAATTACCGGATTCGGCGTAACTATAGACGTCTGCCATCAGAGAGGCAGTTCAAGGAATTATGATGTTCTAGAAGACAACAGAGCAGAAATGGCTTTCTTAGATAAATATTTGAGGCATACGTGTCATCCCCTCGTTCTTTGGAGGAGTTCAGAGACGATTGTCCAAAAATTGCAGATTGAAGTCAGGGGCAGTTCTATTTTCGTACTCATGGCGCGCGCCTATTGTTCTTCCACGTCATCGTAGATCTGACAACTCATGGGTACCCCATACCACTTGGGATGCCGGCAACAGCGAGCTGGTTGTTGGATATAGCTCAAATTGTCTTCCTTCTCGTACCTGTCGATATCAGCTATCTGCTCATGTCCCGAAAGGAGGTGACTCTAGTGCCTCAAAGTTGGTAGGAACTGCTCAACGATAACAGACCCGTTACAGCCAGCTGGCAACAAGGCTATGTACAGAGTGTACCTGGCACAAATTAAGGGGTAATGAGGCCTGATTGATCTAGATATGGCTCGTTGTGTCTGTGATCACTGGAGTACCGCCTTAGAAAGATAGGGATCAATACTATCAATAGACTCCTCGAACCAAACCGCAACGTCATGTCTATGGCACACTTCTTGCCAGTTTTGGGGGCATGTCAACAGAGGCTATGTTTAGTTATAGGGGGGAAAAGCCTGAGTGCCCCTTTTCGCCCTATACCCCTATACTCCTTGAGATCAAAGCTGGAGCCTTCGAAGCCGAAATTGAGCCCAGATCAGATTGTCAGGGAACAGGTTGACGCGTTGAGAGCTGATTCGCGCGTGGACAAAGGCCGACTCCTGTGATGTACAATTATATCACTACTACCCATAGGAATGAGCCAGCTGATGGCAGACTGGTTTACGTGTTGGTTTTGAAGTGGTTGAAAGGTCCGTGATATTCGCTAAATCAGTCTCATGGGAAGCCATCGCTCAACTTAGAAGCCATGCTGAGATCTGGGATCACTATTGGCGTATCGGGGCCTAAACTTTAGCGAGACACAGCAGCGACAGGGAACTAGACAGTATCACGGTGCAAGGCTATAGACTAGATGAAACCACAGACTATCTGCTGTTTGTTTGCAATTTGAAAGGTTCCCGGCTCTCTCTTTGTGCTCTCTTCTCTCTTCGCCGCCTTGTCCACCGCCAAAGCCTTGTCCTCCACCGAATACACCCCCTCGGTCTCTGCTCGTCCAAGCTGTTTGTCCAGAAGGCGCGCCCCAGAAGTCTGAAACAGGCGGCGAATTCTAGATCAGAGGCGCTGCATTCCGGGACGTAGCCCCCATTTGTCCCGAGTTCAAGGGTGGAATAGGGGGGCGCCATCGGGACATTCGCGTAAAAATAGGGTGAAATGTCCGGAATTTGCTCGTGTGTGTGGCGCCTACCACAATTAACTACTTGAGGCGACTGCCATGAGCACACGTGTCAGCAATTTGTCCCAGGCAATGCGAACAATCCTTGCCACCCGGTTCTGGGCGGCAGTGCGTGGGCGTTGTACACCCCTCTTTCCATATAAATAGAACGACATATCCGCACCCGCCCAGCATCTCCCTTCCACACCTCTATACACCACAGCGGTAACAGCTTTACACACACGAAAGCTTCACCAACAACATGAGCGAGTCTGACATTCCATCCAACTTCAAGACCTCCTTGCCACCACGCAAGAGAGCTAAGACCAAAGAGGAGAAGGAGCAGCGCAGAATTGAGCGTATCCTCAGAAACAGAAAGGCCGCCCACGCCTCCCGTGAGAAGAAGAGAAAGCACGTGGAGTTCTTGGAGTGCTATGTCCTTGACTTGGAGAAGCAGATGCACCTTGTCAAGCAGTTGAACGACAACTTGCTCGCCACATACACCGGCGGGAATGCTGAGATTGACACCCTTGTTTCGAAGCTTGCTGCCCTCCCAGACTTGAACGCAAAGAAGCTCCAGCACGCCACAGAGTTGGACAATGTTGGATGTGAAGAGTTTGATGATGACATGGAGGAGTCGTCCATGCCACTCCCAAAGACTCCAGAATCTTACTGCCCTTCACCAAAGGCTACTACTACTACTGCCACCGCCAACGACGTTCCAGAGTTGGAGGAGTCCAACAACACGTCCATGTCCGCCGAGTCCTCAGAGGCCGGCTCCTACACACCAATGTTCATGTCCCAGCAGTCCTCTCCAGTTACTGTTGACAAGTTCTCCCTGGACATCATTACCTCAGGTTCCCAGTCGATGTACACCACCATGGCTGACATGAATGCCTCTGACAATGTGTTCATCAAGAAGGAGACGATTGACGATTTCATCCCACAGATGGAGATGCCATTCCTTGGCGAGAAGTTGAGCTTTGACGATTTTCAAGTGAAGATGGAAGATAACGATTACGTTCTCGATGAGTTGCGCAATCCAGCAGTGATTGCGGCTGACGGATTGATTGCAGATGGTGCTCACAGCTTTGCAAAAGGCTTTGATGACGGACGATGAGATTTCCGGTTGTGTCCAGATGTTTAAAGAACCAGGTGGTTCTTGACTTTCCGGACACGATTGGATCCCTTGTTTGACTGATTCGAATGTCCTTCCCTGTATCTGTTGTTTGAAGCCCTTCTGATCTTTCTGTTCAACTATGGCCCGATGCGCCATCGAGTTCGTTTGACTTAAATGACTTCATGATGCTTGACGATGGGTTCCAGTGTTGAGTCTTTTGGTTGTTATTTATCACGGTTTTTTGGCTTTGAGTTTTCCATGTTTTTGTTGGGTTCTTTAACACTTCTTTCTGGTTGGCAGATTGTGTTCTTTCTTTCATTGGTCCTTGCTCTTTACATTTCAGTACTTTGTTGGTTTCTTGTTGGTTGGTGCTTTGGGTTATGGATGCTGTTGACGTTGTTCGGACGATGTGTTTGTTTCGATGAGAGTCATGTGGCGCTGGACACTACCAAGCGACTGGGCTACTCTGACATCAAATACTTGTTTTGTATCAATGATACTTGTGTTCAGAGCTTGATGTACTGGTCTCGGTGATCATGATGAGGCTTTACTATGAGAGCTTGTGGTTTTTTGTTTTTGAGGTGCACTTTGTCGAAGGAATGTGGTGGTATTCGGCTTGAGACACTTCGGCTCGTTGGATATTTGGACCTGATTGGAAAGTCTTGAAGTCATGTTTTGGGGAACTATACAAGGACTACACTCACTGGTGCTTATGGAGAAATTATCAAAGAAGCTTAATGAAGAAAGAGGGTTGTCTGATACCATTTAATGGTGGGATTTTGGTTCGTTAATATCGGATCTGGTTTGTGTGTTATACACCGGTTTTTAATTCTGTCTGTATCTTTATTACATGGCTCTGTTTATAATCAACTGATTGTACGTAGTTCAATTGCTGTCGAAACGTAGCTAGTGTTTGACATGAGAAGATATGATCGGGCTCATGTCGAGAGACGTTGGTCCCAGGCGCCATTTCGAAGGCCCTAGCATGCATCGGACATTTGCAACGGCGCAGCTATAAAGCAACGTCATGAATTCAACATATAGTGTACTCCAGTGGGTTGAACTAGCTGCTATCCTGGACCATTTCACTGTCGACCTCACAGAGAGCCTTCTTCAGAAGCTTATAGCTGGAAAGTGGCCGCCGGAGTTCTTCAACCGATCGTTGAGGTACACCTTCGTAGACGTCGCTATAAAACACAGCGTTATGGATGGTCATCTTCCTTCGGTTGAACCTCTGGAGAAGAGTTTCCGTTATCTAGGATCTTTGCCGTATATATAACAGTGTACGTTAATGGGTTGACGCGCTGGTGGGTCGGAGAACTAACCAGCGCTTATATCCGCTTTTGTAACCCCGAATCTTGTTCACCTTTTTGGCGTTTTTGTGGCAGGTCGTTGGGGGTGATCAAAACAGTGAGACATCACAAGCTTTCCCATGTGCCAACACACGATGAACAAAGCAGCTATAAGTGGTCACCAGGTGATACGGTAAGTACAATCTGTCATTATACTCCTCCACTGCACAGTCCTCTTTGTAGAGGCATCGATGGGCTGTTCTCTCGGATCACTCTCTCTCTATGACTAACATCACGAACAGACCCAAGTCCCACTTCCAGCATCAATTAACTCGTCTCACCTCAGCGCACACCACCTCGTCTGACCTGATCCTTCCCCCTGATTACGGAGTGCAGTGATCTCTGGCCGGATCTCCTGCTCTCCTCGTCTTTGCTTCCTCGCACACCCCACACCAGTCCACCCAGCATACCGTCACATCTCATCTTCATTCGGAACGCAGTGAGTACAACTGACCGGCCACTCAAGTCCAGTTGTCTTCATAGAGGGGTTGCTCAACTGCTCTTACGGCCAACTCTTCCTTATTACTAACAGCACATGCAGTCCACAACTTGGTCACCTTTCCGCCTCCCACCCCATCCACTCCCTTCCCATCCCACTCCACCCCATCACATACCATGTCACCCCATCCATTCCTCCCCTCATGTGAGTACAGTTCTTTCACCCGTGGACTCCAGTCGTCTTTGGTAGAGGCATTGTACGACTGTTCTCCCTCCCACATCCCCACATGCCCCTACTACTTACTATATCCACAGGTCCAGATGTGCAGCGTCTTGCTTCTTGTTGTGCTGGTGTGCTCGCCTACGCTTGTGTTCCAGTCTGGTGGAGGTGACATCTGGCTGGCCCCAGTTGTCTTCCAATACCCCTGATATCACATCCTTCCCACCACCTCTCACCCATACTGTCACGATCACTGAAGGACATTCCCCAGCCACTATTTCCTTGTCACTCACCAAAATACCACATGAGCACACTACATCAGCTACCCACTTTGCAAAGTTCACCCAAGGCTCTCAGTCTTCACCAACCCTGAGTTTCGAGCCCTCTTTGCCTTCTGGAACAGTTCAGGGGTCTCTTGCTCAGGTACTGAGTGGCATCCACCCATATTCCACTACATAAGATCCAAAGCATGTTCAGCAGCACACCCTTCACAGCCATATTTTACATCACCTGCCCTCTTCCCAAAGTCTCATGGACTTCTTTCTTCTTCTACTTGCTGCAGCTGGACTGGTGCTTCTCTGGGGACAACACTGCTCTCTGTGCACTAGTGTGGTTCCCTCATCGTGCTCCAGACTTGGGCTCTATTGGGTCTCAGGGGATGCTGGGGACTCTCTAGAGTATCTCAGATGCAACCACAAGGGTCAGATAGTGCTGTAAACGCCTAATCTGGCCCAAAAAGATATGAAATCAGGGGAGAGGGAGAGCTTGTTGAGGATTTCTTGTAGACTAGGGTTTGAAGAATTATGGTCTGTAGCTGATCCATAGGTAGTGCTGTGACTTAGATGGGTTGCTGGTTGAACTAACAGCCTTGGAATAAACGTATTGAAGTCTCAGAATTGGTGTAGGTGGATTTGTTTGTGAGTTATTCGATATTTAGTGATCTACCATAGTTAGGAGAATATCACGTGATACATCACATGATTAACACCCGGACACCACGCTCCTCATACAAATTGTGATTCTACAAACCCTTGTATCTTCGACCGCTTATTTGGGGTTATTTCCTTTGCAAAATTGATGTTTTGAGAGATGTTTAGTAGTGTAATGGGTATGCTGGCTTTCTAATGGTCTGGTTCACATGCCGAAAGAGCATCTCTATCCTGCAATATATGCGCCCTTCGGTGGTCGCCTCATTAGCATAGATCTTACGCGCTCAAGCAACAACCCCAGCTGGAACCTCCATCAACACCGCACTCAACATGGACCTGGAGGAGGCCAGAATACTCGTCAAGCAGGAGTATGAGGCTGAGGTGGCTGCTCTTTCGCCGATCAACGGTACAGATGGTGCCGACTCAGACAGTGAAGACCTCGTTGATGATCTCGATGATGAGCTCAACGCCCCAGTGAACTTTGGAGACTCGCCACCCTTCAAGACGCTGTGTGAGGAGGTCCTGCAGAAGATTGTCAACGTCACAAACCTCACCAAGGAGCAGATCAGAAACGGAGGAATGGACAAGTATGAGCTCAAACGTCGTGTGTTCCGCAACTTCTACCTGATGTGGAGGCAGAACGTGGGTGAGAACATCTATCCCGCCTGGCTCCTCATCCTCCCACACAGAGATATTGTGAAGACGTATGGTATGCAGAAGAAGACACTGGTGGTTGATGTTCTTGATCTTCTCCAGATACCACGCAACTCACCAACGGGGAAGAAGGCGATTGAGTGGCAGAAGACTAGCAAGAAGAGGAACCGTGAGGTTATTGACATGTGCATGGAGCTCATCACCAGTCGCCGTCAGCTTGGCAGTGGTGGTATTCTTACCATTGATGATGTCAACGATTTACTGAAGAGACTTGGAGATACTGGCTCCAAGAAGGCCGACCAGCTCGACGTGCTGAGCAGTGTCACTGACAAGATGTCTGCCATGGAACTCACTTTCTTCCTTGAGATCCTACTGAAGAACAATATGATGTCAGCCAGTGGTGCTGAGGGATTGGCTTTCAACGAATGGCATCCAGATGCAAGGGAGTACTACAAGTATGTGGTGAGCTTGAAGAAAGTGGCATACAGACTTCGAAATCTTGATACCAAACCTGAAGAGACAGAACTTGATGTTACACTTGGACACCCATTCTTCCCTATGTTGGCAAGCAGGCCTCGTACGTCCTACTCGAAGATTGTGGAGAAGCTTTTCAACAAGTTCTTTATCGAGGAGAAGATGGATGGGGAGCGACTACAGGTTCACTGGATGGATCATGGTAAGAGGGTCAAGTACTACAGCAGGAAGGGAACGGACTATACGTTCTTGTACGGGTCCACCAGGGAGAAAGGACGCATCTCAACACACATCAGATTGGATCCCAGTGTTGAGAACTGCGTTCTTGACGGCGAGATTGTGGCGTGGGACCCTTTGCAGAAGAAGTTCTTGCCATATGATGCTGTGAAGGGTAGCGCTGGTGTTACCTGGGAAGACGAGCCGGATGCACCAAGACCAATGCTGATCGTTTATGACATGATATATTTGAACGGGAGATCTCTTACCAAGTATTCGATTGTGAAACGAAGAGCAGCATTGAAGAAGAGACTGGCTGCGTTTGCTGGCTACGTTGAGATCATCGACCATCAGGAGTCTTCGTCTGCTGCTGATATCGAACACACGCTAAGAAAATGTATTGAGGCAGGTTCCGAGGGTCTGGTTCTGAAGGGATGCTACTCCAAGTATTTTGTTGATACAAGATCTGAGCAGTGGGTCAAGATCAAACCTGAATACCTCAACGAGTTTGGTGAGAATGTTGACCTCTGTGTCATTGGGCGAGAGCGAGGTGTGAAGGATGTCTATCACTGTGGGCTGAGATCTACAGAGTATGATACTGAAGGTGAGATCAAGCCATACTTTCTGAGTTTCTGCTCCATTGCAAATGGAGTCGACAAGCATTTGAAAACAAAGATTGCTGATCTTACAAGAGACAAATGGAGGGACATGGAGAAAGAGAAGCCACCACAAGACCTCATTCGATTCCACAAGAAGGTACCCTCCGAATGGATTGATCCACGAGACTCGTTTGTGATTACAGTGAAGGCAAGATCAGTGGACAGACGGCTTTCTGACAAGTATGCAGTTGAGACCACCTTGCTGAACGCTGTGTGTAAGGGCTTGAGGTATGATTCGCATGATTGGCGCGATGCTGCAACTTTGGATGATTACATCAGTTTGAAGAAGAACAAGAACAATGCTGACAAGTCACAGACCATTCTGGTTGAACGAAAGAGGAAGAATGAGTTGAAGAAGAGGATGCGTGAACAGGAAGATGAAGTTGTTTGGAATGATCCTACAACAATTGGACTTGAGTCTGACCTCTTCAAGGGTCTGACATTCATGATTCTCAGTGATGCATATGTTGATGGGAAGAAATACAGTAAGGATGATATTGAGACTATTGTGAAAAACCATGGAGCCAAGGTGATCTCCAATGAGAGGCTGGCGAAGGATCCTGGTAAGTTCAGAGTCGTCTCTCACAAGGATGTTGTCTCTGCCAAAGCTCTTGCTGATCACGGGTATGATATTGTCACACCAGCATGGATCTTGGACTCTTTGAAGATTGGAAAGCTGGCCAAAGTTGCTGCCCCTCGCCATGTTCTCTCTTTCTCACCCTCGTTGCTTGAAGTTGCAAAGACGAGAGCTGATGATCTGGGTCACATCTATGAAATTCCTGTGAATGTTCGGTCGCTTGAAACCTTGATGAAGAAGAACAACCGTTTGAAGGGATCTGTGGACCCCTTGCTTATGTATGTGTTCTTGTTCGGTGGGTTGTATGTGTTTCTTGTTCCTGGACCTGGTGGCGTGAATGGCTATGACTACAGATTCATGAAGATGCGGTTGGAAGCCTTTGGTGCTGTGATTGTACAGGATCTGGCTCTGTGCAACATTGTTATAACCACTTCAGAGGATGAGGGGCTATTGGACGATGTGAAGCAGGTGAGAAAGCAGCTGGCCACCATGGCACGTGCTGATGAAAGCGGTATCACAACAGTGAGGGTCCTTGGTCCGGGCTGGGTCTTGGAGTCTATAGAGGAAGGGTTCCAAGTTGATGCTGAGAAGTTCACTGTGGTGATTCCTCAAGAATGAGTTTACGAATTTCAATGACACTATATGATTGATTGGTCCCTTGTAGGCGTTATCTATGATTCGTTGAATTTCGTAAGTACATGGACTAGTTTGAGATTATGATGTTTCCCAGCGCATCCAACTCTGGCTCATCCTCCTGCTCACCGTCATAGCTTCCTTGATCATCGTCATCTTCGTTTTCTTCTTCTGACTCTTCTTCTGAATCTAAATCACTTGTTGGTGGAAGATCACGGTGGTTGGCGTTTCCTTGCATCCAGATGTCTTCGGAGTCTCCACGCTCTTTTCTTTGTCTGACTTCCTCTTGAAGCTGTTCCAGCCATTCCTCTTCAGCCTTTTTCACAGATTCAGAGTCGGTACACTTCTGGTAAACTTCCAAGAGGTCCTTGTTGATGTCAAGGAATGCCATTCCCCAGGAGAAGTTGCTCAGGAGGTCCTCGGCCCAGTCAGTGTGGCCAACAATGGCGAAACAAGCAGCGAGTGCTTCAACACAGTTGAGCTTCCATGGTCTTCCGTAGTTCACCTGGTTGGCAGCCACGAGATATGGCAGCAGTCTCTCATTCTTACCACCGATCTTGTTGAATGGAATCTCGTCAAGTCTGGCCCATGAACACTCCACGACGGCAGCACCATTCGTCTCGACAATCTCTCTGTCGTTTGGACACACCACACTCTTTCCGTTGGGCGAGACCACAACACCCTGAAACTTCTGGCCCACTCTCAGACTCTTGATCAGTCCAAGTCTCTCGAGCTTCTTACCGGAACAACGCTTGGGGTCACAGTGGTCAAAGTCCCACATGGCGAGCTTGGTGTGGAACTTTCCAGGGCCCTCGTGGTGCTTGGACTCGGCACGTCTTCCCTTGGAACCGCCGCTCGTCTTCTGAGGCCTGCGAGCTGGACCATCTTCGCTCGATTTGTTCTTTCCCTTTGCCATTCTGGCGATCTTCTTGGTGTTTAAAGAGGAATTTGGAGATGAGCATCGCAGAGATACGGTAAAATTTAGGCCTTGGTCGTCCAGTTCCGAGGGGCGTGTGGTCGGTTTTGGCTAAAAGTAGCTCGATCTTGAAGGCGCAGCTGGGAACTTATCCAACAATAGGCGTCTATTAATAACGCTGCAAAGCTTGTTGTGCCGTGTTTGAGGCAATATCTAAGCTTACCATTGTGGTGATCCCCACTTGACCTTCCCACGCCCACTTTTCCGTTTCCAAATACCTCACAGGAGAGCCAGACGCAAGCGATACATGCTCCGGTGAAGACCCTTATTGAACACATACCACACTTCACAGCATCGAACCACTGATGCCCTCACATCTCCCACTACTGCTCAGTCCGCTCCTCAATGCTCTCTTCAACAACCCTCACCCGGAGAAGTCCTCACTAAAGGACGTGTACGCTAAGCTGAGCACGAGCTGGGAGTACGGAACAGTCATCATCGTCCCTCCGCTTGACGTGCTCCTCCACTACTACGACACTGCTTCAAACGAAGCCTACTCAGATCTCTGCTACAACGAAGACTTCCTCAAAGATCATATCATCACTACACAGGAGACCAAGAATGCCAAGATCTTCACCACATTGAGCGGGAAAGAGATGCTTGTCAAGAGAGACATGCTCTTCACAGGAAGAGGCTTCAAGAAGTCGCTACAGCTCAAGATTTTGAAGTGTGAGTACTTCCAAAACTTCAATGACTACTTCCCAAAGGGCAGAGAGTTCATGGTCATGCACGTTAACATGCCACTATACGGGGAGGCTCGCAAGATTCCCATCATGGCTCTTCCTCCTCCTCCCAGCAAGGACACTGACATCAAAGTCCTTCTACATGAGCCTGAACCTCAGGAAGATACATTGGCCATCACAGACAGTACATTCAACACAACAGATACTGACCCAGTACCCGTACGGTTTGAGCAACTGATGAGAACATATCCCCTCATTTCAAAGAATGTTGGTGAACAGTATGAGACTCTGTTCAGATCATTCACCGCAAGAGATGTTCCGGACCGTGATACTCTTCTGCAACTCTTCATGAAATCTATTGATACTGCCTCCCAGATCTTTCAAACACTCAGTGATGACATCGTCTCAACTATCATTGACAGCACGCCACAACTCGATCTCAACGAGTGTGTGTATCAGTACGTGGAGCTGAACTTGTACGACAAGCTATGGACGAAGCTCTGTGACTTGAACGAAGACTTCCCAGCAGGACACTACCAAGAACTTGAGCATCTGAGTCTGAACCAAGTCTCACTTCCAATGGCTGACACTCTCAGTGTTGCATTGTACTCCATCTTCGAGAAGAAGGTCGCTAAAGCTGTTTCAGAGTTCAAGAAGATGGAACTGACAACTGACTCATCTTCCAAAATCAAAGTCTTTGTTGAAACCATGACTATTCTCTCCAACATTGAGTCCGTGACTGTTGATGCTGATACGTTGGTTGGTCTTTTGCTCTTGGTTGTTGTGCATGCCGGTGTTCCAAACTTGGAGAACCATCTCTTCTATGTCCAAAACTTCTCATTCCACAACGTCGATGCTGGTCTCACTGGATATGCACTGTCAACATTTGAAGGTGTGCTCTACTACCTCAAAGATGAAGGAAACATAGAAGCACTCAAGGGCTTCTCCAGAGCTAACAAACAAGTCTTTTCTTACATTGACGATAAAGAACTTCTACAACTCAAGAAGCTTGCTGATGGATACAAGAATGAACCAGAATCCTCATTGAAGAGCAGAACGATAAACGGTGATTCAATTCTCATGCAGGCCATTCAGTCCAATGACTATGACACATGGAAGCTCTTGATTGACTACGAGGAGATTTTCCCACTTGAAGACATCCTTCAGGATACCAGTATCAACGACACAAACCTGCTCTGTGCTGCTTTGAACTGCGAAAACTTTGACATGATTGATGAGATTGCAGAGATCCTTTTGTCATCTTGTACAACAGCAGAACTGATTGAGTACCTCAACAAGAAGGATCAGCATAGCAGAACAGTTGGACATTACCTTTTCCACTACAAGGAGCTCATTCCAAAGCTTGGTCCGTTTATTGATTGGAGGATGAAAGATATGAACGGCCAAACTCCACTTTTTGCCCTTTGCAGAAGCTATGACTGTGCTGACTACTCTGGACTCATCGAAGTTGTGTTCTCGGTGGTGGACAAGTGGTACAAAGTGAACAACTCAGAGTTTGACTATGAGGATCACGTTGACAACAGAGGTAACACGTTGCTGCACATTATGAACTCCAATATTGATGTGTTGTTGAAGTATGACAGGCTGAATGTGAATGAAGTGAACAACAAGGGTTACACACCGTTGATGATATATGCCAAGTACAACAGACTTGAAAACGCAAGAAAGATTGTGAAACATCCTTCGATCTATGTGGCCAAGCCAGACAAGAACTTCTTCACATCACTGGACCAGGCGAAGCACCCACAAGTGTCCAAGATCATTGAGAGTCACTACTTGAATGATAAGGTCTACAAGAACGCTGGGAAGCAGATTGGTGTGATGAGAGTCAAGTTGGAAAACACATTTTGGAAGTTGCAACTCAGAGGCAACATCAATGGACAGGAGTATGAGACTCTGCATGCCTTTTCTGAGTTCCGACACTTGATTGAACTTATGCAGCTGGAGTTTCCTAACACTTTTGTGCCACTGGGTCATAC
The DNA here is from genome assembly GCA_030563065.1 of Petasospora veronae. Taxonomy (NCBI): domain Eukaryota; kingdom Fungi; phylum Ascomycota; class Saccharomycetes; order Phaffomycetales; family Wickerhamomycetaceae; genus Petasospora; species Petasospora veronae. The sequence goes on along the minus strand of JAKUBA010000008.1, from coordinate 155,573 downwards.
TCTCAAGTACTTTGATATGTTGTTGAACTTTGGTACTTTCAACAAGCTGAAGTTGAACAAGATCGTTGACCACTTGAACATTGCACTACAGAGTTTTTTGCTGAACAGTCCACTTCTTGAATATGAGCTGCTGTGGGAGTTCTTGGTTCAGCCAGAGTACAACAGAGAAGACCTTACACAGAGATCAAAGCTGAAGTTGCTCAACTACAAACAAGACCTTTTGACTGGTGATTTCAACGGCAATGGGAATGGTCATATCCGTCATGAGAAGGATGAGTTCTTCCTTCAACCAGAAGAGATCAGTGAAATCAACTTCTTCCTGAAGTTCTCCTTGAAAGAGCTGAACAAGTTGAGATGTACATATGACAAGCTGTTCAAAGTCGTGAACTTCCAATCCCGAAAGGCTATTGAGTTGAACGATGCCAATCAGTTGCTTGCTAGTGCAGAGTGTGATCTATGTGGAGAGATTGGGTTCCTGGCAAACATCCTGAAGGGGAAGTCCAAGGAGCTGGTGTTTGACAACGAGTTGTGCGATGCTGTTCTCTACTTGTCCCTTGCCAATGATGAGATCATTCAGAAGGTCAACAGCTTGATCAACAACAAGATATTCAGATGGTGGAAGTTGTATGGTGAGCTTATTGAGCTGAACAACAACTACAAGAAGTTCAAGCAGGTTGAGCTGAACAAGAAGAACGTTGAGCATCACATTAGCGAGATTTCAGGGCTGGTTGAAGTCAATGAGGAAGGATTTCATGATCTCACAACAGTCACGAGCTTCCAGAACAACTCCAAGAAGAAAACCAAGAAGCCACAACCATCGTTCCTCTCCAATTTCATTGAGTCAAAGAGGCACAAGTATGAGGCCAAGGTTCTTGAGAGTATGAGGGGCGTGAAGAAGAGTCTGGTTGAGCTCAACAGAGATATCAAGTTCAATCATGAGACTATTGCGATGGAGATCAACAACTTCCTCAACTTCAAGACGGACTTGATGAAACTCGCCATGAAGAAGTATGTCAAAAAGCAAATTACGGATCTGAATTTCCAGACCATGATGCTTACTAGGGGTTTGAATGACTTGAAGGCATTGAAAGATTGATCTGGGATCAGTTCTACATAAACAATGGCACGATATCATGGTCTTTGTATTAGAACATAGAATTGATTAAAGAAAGACATCAACACTAAAGTCCTTAGTTTGAAGGGTTGTTGTTTCCATTGTTAGCGTTTGGGTTCATGAACTGGCTGGCCATGTCTCTCAGGGCTGGGTTGCTCATAAGAGAGGCAATGTCTGGCATACCACCGCTTCCACCACTGCCAAACTGGCTGGCCATCTGCTGAATGGCTGGGTTGGACATCAAATTGCTGAGCATGTCTGGGTTGGACATCATGCGCTGAGCAGCCTGGGCAACCATTGGGTTGGACATCATGGAGCTGAGGTCTGGCATACCGCCAGCACCGCCACCAAGCATGCTGGCAAGGTTGGCGAAGTCTGGCATACCTCCAGCGGCAGCACCGGTGTCGGCAGCAGCAGCAGCTGGAGCATCACGAGTGGTGGTAGTAGCGAGAGATGGTTCGGATCCCAAGTCCAAAGACTGCTCGACCTTGCTCTTAGCGGTCTCGTAACCCTTCTTCATGGCCTCTGATGGAGAGTCACCCTCGGACTCAAGACCCTTCTTGTAAGCCTCCATGGCCTCCTTTGGCTTTCCAGAAGCATAGTAGGCAAGTCCGAGTCTTGAATATGCCTTGGTGTAGGATGGATCAATCTCAAGAGCGGCAGTGGCGTCGAGGATGGCATTCTCCTGGTCACGGAGGGAAGAGTATGCGGCGGCTCTGTTGGACAAGTAGATCTTGTTCTTTGGTGTGAGCGCAAGTGCCTCCGTGTACTTCTCAACGGCCTGCTGGAACTCCTTGCGGGCCATTGCCTTGTTTCCGAGGGCCTTGAGGGCCTCGGCCTTCTGCTTGGTCTCCTCATCTTCCTCCTCCTGCTCCTCCTCAACGTGGACCGGAACCTCGGTAGCTGAGACAGCTGGAGTGGCAGCCTTTGCAGCGGCAAGGATCTGGGTAAGCGACTGGCCGTTGAACACAGACTTCACTGTTGCAGCATCCTCGTCCTTGTCGACCTCGAATGCATCAGCAACACAGTCGATGGCGACGTCAAGAGAGTCAAGGTAGTCCTCGGACACCTGCTTCTCGCTGATGGCGGTTTTGAGGAAGTTGATAATCTGCTGCGCTACCTCTTTGTTTGACATTGTGCTGTGTCTCTGTGATGGGGTTTGGGAGTGGTAAGAAGCTGTAGACGTGGCCGATCAAGTCTCTTCGAAGGCGTCGATTGTTCCAGAACAACCAGCGCTCGATCACAGCCTCCGCCATCGCCCCGATCACTCTCATTTCGCGAAAATTGCTCCATTCAGCGAAGATGATGTACTTTACGTAAGCTTGTGGCGTGTGATTATGTAATAAAACACTCTTCTCCTACAATGATCCAAGTTCAAAGCGAGCCATACAAGCAATTCGTGAAATTATACATTTATAGTGTTCCTTCATACATCGCTGTACTTTACTTCTTCTCCAAGAGCTCCTGCACCTTAGCTTCGAGGACTTTGAGTCTCTCATCCTTATCCAAGTTAGCAGCCTCGAGCTTGGAGACAACGGTTTCAAAGTGCTCGACAATGGAAGACAACTTCGCAATGGAGTCCTTCAGCAGAAGTGGCTTAGATCCTGTTGGAGCAGCAGCCTCTGGGGTTGGCTCCTTTGGAGTCTCTGTGATTGGCTTTGGTTCTTCAACAGCCTTAACCACAGGCTTTGGCTCCTCTTTCTTAGGCTCCGGAGCTGGCTCTGGGGTCTTTTCCACCTTCTTTGGTTCTGGAGTTGGCTCCTTCTTTGGCTCTGGTGTGGCCTCGACCTTCTTTGGTGGCGTTTTGATTTCTCTAACTGCCTCCGGTTCCTCATCCCATGCGGAGTCCTCCTCATCGACCTTGACAGTGTCCTTCTCGGAGTCCAAAGTAGCAGCCTTCTTGAGCAAGGAGTTGACTTCATCCTTTTTCAAAAGGTCATCAACGTTTGACTTAGGAGCAGAGAAAGATGGAGCAGGGGAAGCCTCCTTAATCTCAGGCTTTGGAGAAGCTGGGACAACCTTTGGTGGGGATGCAAGCTCGGTCTTCTTTGGCGAAGCAGCGTCAGCCTTGACAGGGCTTGAGCTCTTGGAAGATGGTCTCAAAGCCGGCTCAGAACCATTGTACAAGTCCTCCATCGAAACCAAAATTGGACCATCAACACTCTCACCGGCAAACCACTGCTCTGAAGTCAAAGCTGGCTTGGATGATGGAGCATCTGGGTAAATGTCGTCCTGGAAGACCTCAGCCTTTCTTGGGACAACGAAAGAGATTGGCTCGATGAGAGAGTCCTTAACGGTCTTGTAAATCTTGAAGACCTCGTTGTCAGAAGTGTTGACGGTTCTCTTTGGGGCAATGGCCAAACCTCTCTGTGGCTCAATGGACTGGAACTCAGACAATGGGAACAGCTCGTCATCCTGGAACTCGTAGTAACGAATGTTACCATCACCCTTACCACCAACGTAGAAGATCTTGTTGCAGTCGTCGTAGAATGGAATCAAGATACCAGCAGAGGAGTCAATGGTGTAGAAACCACCGATAGGACCGGCGCCAATGTTACCAGCATCCCAGACACCAAGCTGACGGTCAGAAAGCTTGGAGAAACCAGTAGTACCAATACGGTCAGAGTTACCCAACCATGTGACTCTAGAAGACTTGGCACCTGTGTGTCCTGGGCCCTCGCTGACAATGGTGTTGGATCTGATATCCCAAACACGCAACTGACGGTCACGCGATGTAGTTGCAAGCAAGTTACCATTGTAGTTGAAGGCAAACGATGTGACCAAGTCCTTGTGAGCCAATGTGATCTTGTCCTTACCACTCTCAACATCCCACAACTTGACGGTATAGTCCATAGAAGAAGAAGCGGCAACGTTCTCAGCTGTTGGGTGGAACAAAACATGACCGACCTTTCTCTTGTGACCAGTGTACAAAGCGACTGGGGCAATGTCCTTGCAGTCACCGTTCTCATTTGTGTAGTTGTGGAAAGAGTAATCGTCTGGAATCTTCCAGATACCAACCTTTGAGTCATCAGAACCGGAGATGATGATGTTGTCGTTGAATGGGTTGAAGTCTGTGTCGAGAACAGTTGCTGTGTGACCTCTGAAGAGAGGAACCTTGTCTGGACACTTTCCAACCTCGTTGACTGGAATAACAGCAAAGGCACCACCGCCGGATGCGTTCCAGTTGACAGAGATGTACTTGCCGTTTGTCTGGGCTTGCTAGTTAGTATAATGGTGGCATGTCAAAATGAGAGAATAACGTACCTTGATCAAGTTGGAGTCCCAGGCATTAGTAGAGACTCTGATGTTGTCGTAACACAACTCCTTCTTGGTAGCCTGTCCATAGACGTGACGGTACTTGGATGCACGGACGAATCTTCCACTGCAATGGCTTGTTAGTACTTGAGTAGACAGTTTGTGTGATGGCACCGCCTCTTTGTTGACGTGACGCACCCAGAAGACGCGTTATCTCCGCAGCCAGCGCTAGTTAAAACTCACCTCATTTTGAATTGTAAGTCTTCAGGATTTATCTGTAGTGAAAATGCTCGAAGATTACAGTGTCTGGGCTTTTCCTGTGACTCAAACTTCGTTGTAGAAGGTGAAATTGAGGGTGTGTCCGAGCGACAATCCGAAATTCCGACACCAACTGCGGAGCCCTGATCATCACCACCGAAAGAAGTAATTTTCGCGACGCTTAAACGCGCTCCATCATCGAAGAAAGGCGCGACTCTGAGCCTTAAAAGTGCCTCGATCAGCTCCAAATCACGGCGGCTAGAAGCGTGACTTTGTGCTTTGTTGTTTTCTGTGACTGTATTCATTTCAGTGACATCAGCACTCCTGATTCGGCCTTTTCTCCTGGCATTCAGACTATATCGAGTGCCTTACCGCCGCGTTTTTGCCACACACACCACTCAACCTCATCGGCCTCTCTGCGCCAACACTTCATCATAGCCACGACCACACCTCTGCATGGCTCGAAAACCCACATTACACTTCTAATAACCACTCCATATGACAGACTCGGCGACTTCAGGAACGCTTCTGAGCACTGACTCTGCCGAAACGAAGCAGTTGATCGACATCATCAAGAGATCTCACAAGAGTCCCGAGAATGATGTGCTACAACAAGAAGCTATTCAGGCAGCTGTCAATTTCATCCATGCACATGACGACGAAATCCACTTGTTCTGTAACAAAGCCATGTTCCCAGCCAGCATACATGCATTGATTTTGTTCTCATTCTTTGAAGAAGGCAACCAAGCCCTGGACTGGTTCAAGGCGAAGGTGGGCACATGCTTGGACCAGTGTCCAAAATGTGTCGCGTTGTTCCACAGAGGAAGAGTGAGGCTCAAAGAGACTTTTATTACGGAAAGAAACGTCTCGCTGAAGAGTGTTGAACTCTTTTCTGATATGATCTTGAGCTGGGAGGCATCGAGGCTTACTGTGAGACTCGCAGAACAACTTCAAGCGTACGAAAAGCTTAGAGAAGCTGACTCCAGAGCACAGGTACCGACAGATCTACTAAAATGTGTTGCTGAGTGTCTGTCTGGTCCTCATATGCTCAGATTGAACCAAGATTTGAGAACATTGTTTGATACTGCACTTTTGATTCTTCTCAAGCGTGACCACCCATTTGTCACGAAGGCTGGTTCGTTGGCCCCAGGACACCTCTTTCTTGCCTTTCAGGGAGACGTCATTCAAAAGAAGTGGGCATTCAAGATCATGGAGCAACTCTACAAACCAGATCAAATGATCTCGTCCTCTCACATTCAGCATGACATCTTGGAGGAATATGAGACTCAGCTCCGGGCAGTTCAGAAGGGCCAGAGCACCACTGTTGATGATACAGCTCGTGAGAACTTCTACCGAGGTGTTTACCCGTTATTCAAGCTTGTTGATTCTACTGCTATTATTGCAAAGTTGGCACACTTCGCTGATACACGGCCAGTGGATCTCGTGAGTGAAGAAGAACCTTATACACTCTCCATCTTCCATCTCTTGAGAGATGATATCATGTCCTATCCAGACCAGTCATTACCCTACACTTTGAGATTTCTGACTCTATTGCTTACACGGGTTGGTGCCAAATTCTGGAGTGAGATTGGAGAGTACACTTTCCAAAACATCATGGGTTGTGTCCTTCGAAGCCCTGTCTTCGTGAAAAGTCTTTGCCTGTTGAAGAACACTGTTCCTTTCAGTGGTGAGTTGAATCCTACAGGAAGGATCTCAGACTTGATCGATTGGGTTGACCCCTTTCTCCAGTCATTGAGTTTGGCTCAGAGACTCAAGTCAGTTGAATTGCTCAGTATGCAGTTTATCTCTCTTCTTGAGACGCAGGGCAGCATCCCTCTCGATGTCAAGGCCGTCCTCTTTGTGAGGTCATGTAACCTTCTTTCTGATGCTTTGACCATTCCAAGTCAGCTCTACACTTCGGCACTGACAACAGACTTGCTTGCAAGAAGTGACTCCAGAGTTGTTGTGAACGCCAAACTTGTCCGCTTCTTTGACTACGCCACTTCTGTTGCTATCTTCTACCCTGAAGATCAGAGAGAGAAGAATGCTGAAGTTGTGAAGGCTGCTATTCAGGTCATTTGTAAGTCTTTGAGATTTGACATCCTGACGTTTGCTCAGAACAGTTACGAGATTCATGAGGGCAACAATCCTTCAACATTGAGATTCTCCTCGCAGTTGTTTTCCGCAATTGTCAGACAATCACTACCCCGCAATCTTGAGTTGGCTTACCAACTCTTGTGCTCCATGGAGAACGTGTCTACGATCTTGCCTGTTGGTACTAAGTCTCAGATGATTGAGGTTTCTGAGTTCTTGGGATATCTGTCTAGTTTCTTTTTGAGACTCGGTGATGTTGACACCAAGAATATCAAGATGATCTTGTCCAACGCCAAAAGTTTGAAAGGTTATTGGGCCTGTGTGTTTTCACCAAATGAGAATGTGTACCAATCCGCTGTGGATATTCTTTACGAAACCTTCGATGCTGCTGGAAGATTGGAGGGTATCCATTCCTTGTTGTCGAACAACATGGAGGCTTGCATTCAGGCCATCAATGACAACTTGACAAACTTGATCTTCATTGAATTCTTCGAGCCTTGTCCGAGAGCAGTGAAGGTTTTGACTGATGTCATTCAGGCACTCAACAGTCCAGTTGACGGCCTTTTTGCAGAACATGAGAACTTCAACAAAAGTACGAGGAAGGTCTTGGTCACTTTTTGGAACAGATGTTGGAAGTTTTTGGACTTGATTTACACCAAGACTATTAAGTGGGCTGACAACTATCCGGACTTGGTCGAGTTCACCAGAGACACTTTGGATCTTTCTCATGCTGTGCTTGGTTGCTTCATGACCATCAAGGATGTATTTGAAGACGATGGCTCTATTTCAGTCTTCAACGAGATTACAAACACATTTGAGCATATGCTTGTTTGGTTGAGATTGAGTGATGCTGGTTTGCTTGCTTCTTGTGTGAAGCTCATCTCATCCACTGTTGATTTGGCTACGAACCTCAACTACAAATTGGAGCCAAAGGTTGTTGACCTTTTGGTTCGTTATGCAGCCAGGTCTAAGGGTTTCAACAACAAGCTCACAGAGGCTCAATCTGAAGAGATTTTGGACAGAGCTCGTCTCTTTGACAGTGAGCTTGTCAGCAAGATTTCCAACGAAGCTGAGTCACACAGAAGAGCCAAGCTGGGTATCAAGGAACCATTGGTTGCATCAAAATCGGCCACTCCTCCTTCCAGTGCATTGTCTTCTTCTGTGCCGTCTCGCAAGTCTCAGATGAAGATTGATAACTTTGGAAGTTTGGCAAGAACACCACCAGTGGCACCATCAACTAAGCCCAAGTTTCCTAAATCACAGATGGAGCTTGCAAGAGAGAAACTTTTGGCGAAGAGGCTGGAAGTCAAACCACCCAAGCCAAAGAGAGATCCGAGTCATAATGAAAATGATAGTGATGATGACGATGATGACGATGATGATGGCTCAGTTGATGCTCACTCCTTGTTCAACACCAAGAGACCGCCACCTTCGAAGCAGAAGTCAGGAATCACTCTCATTGATGACTGGACTACCAAGCCGAAGAAGACCAATGCGGCTGCTCTCAAGAAAAGAGAGGAGGAATACAGCAGATTGAGATTGAATGTTGACATGAAGCCGTTGTACAGTCGGATATTGAACTGGTCATTCAGTCGAACTGACGAGTATCCAGAGGCTAACCTGGAGAAGCTTGTGGAGGTCCCTGATACATTTGACTCTGCTGCTGACTATATCAAGATCTACGAACCTTTGTTGTTGGTTGAGTGTTGGCAAGCTATCTGTTCAGCTAAAACAAAGGAGGAATACAAGCCAATGATGATAAATGTTGGTGCAAAGAGCTCCGTCAATGATTTCTTTGAGGTGTTCTGTTCGTTGACGAAGTCTGAACTCTTCGATAAGGGTTTCACGGACTCTGATTTGGTTGTCTTGGCTCTTGCTGAAAAACTGACGGAGTCACCTACGGTGAAGGAGTTGAAAGCTTCCAGAATGACTTGTCTCGCCAAGATTCATGAGATAAAGTTTGTGAAAGGTGACAGAGCAGATGTCACTCTAAGAGTTATTCGGTCTTCCTCTTTACAGTGGTTGAGTCCACAGATGCCTATCATGATGATGCGTATCATGCAGATGGTTACGTTGGAGAGAGAGTACTCGTCGTTGTTTGGTCTGAAGTACTACAACTTGTCTGATCAGATCTTTAAGGCACAACCAAATCCTCCATCCAAGGTGTCTCCTTCTGACATGAAGAAGATTGAGACAACATACCAGGTCAACGAATCTCAAGCCCGGGCTATCGGTGTTTCTGTTGGCACAGAGGGGTTCTCTTTGATTCAAGGTCCGCCTGGTACGGGTAAGACGAAGACTATTCTTGGTGTTATTGGGCATATGTTGTCTACTTTCAGAGCCACCAATGCCATCTCTGTTCCACAGGGCCAGACTTCGACTTCCACGATCGTCAAGGCCAAGAAGGTTTTGGTCTGTGCGCCGAGTAATGCCGCTGTTGATGAGCTTGTTATCCGTATGAAGGACGGTATCATGAACTCCAAGGGTGAGAAGTATACTCCCAAGTTGGTTCGTCTCGGACGTTCTGATGCTGTTAACACTGCTGTGAAGGATGTGACTTTGGAAGAGTTGATTGACAGACAACTTGGAAAGACCACACGTATCGCTGACAACAAAGAGGCATTGTTCAAGGAATTGAATGGCTTCAAAGATGAGCTCAATGAGTGCAAAAAGTTGATTGCTGATGAGAAGAACCCTGCTGGAGACGATGTGTACCAGAGGAAGAGAACTATTTCAGCCAAGATCAACAGTGTCAAGAAGAAGTTGGACGAAGAAAGAGAGACTCAAAACTCCGCTTACAGAAACCGAGAGATCACAAGAAGAAATTGTCAAGCTAAGATCCTTGGTGAGGCTGAAATCATTTGCTCTACACTCTCAGGTTCTGCCCATGACATGATTGCAAACTTGGGTATCAAGTTCGACTCTGTGATCATTGATGAAGCTTGTCAGTGTACTGAGTTATCTGCTGTCATTCCATTGAGATATGGGTGTCAACGTTGTATCATGGTCGGTGATCCAAACCAGTTGCCTCCAACTGTTCTTTCAAGTGCTGCTGCCAACTCAAAGTACGATCAGAGTTTGTTTGTGAGAATGTCGAAGAACTTCGAGCCACTCTTGTTGAACGTCCAGTACCGTATGAACTCAGCAATTTCCAGTTTCCCATCCAAGAAGTTCTACGATGGCAAGTTATTGGATGGTCCTGAAAACAATGCGCTGACTACAAGATCGTGGCACAAAAATGAGTTGTTCCCTCCCTACCGATTCTATGACATCGTTGAAGGACAACAGAGCCAGAACGCGAAGTCCATGTCGTACACGAACAGAACTGAGGTTGATATTGCTGTTGAATTGGTGAAGAAGCTCCTTGCCGACTTCCAAGAATTTGATTTCAGAAACAAGATTGGTGTCATCACACCTTACAAGGAGCAGAACAACTTGCTTCGCACGGTGTTTCTCAAGGTCTTTGGTAAGAGTATCCTGAGTGAGATCAGTTTCAACACCATTGATGGTTTCCAAGGTCAAGAGAAGGAGATCATCATCATGTCGTGTGTTCGTGCTGATCCAACCAGCCGCGGTGTTGGTTTCTTGAAGGACTTCCGTCGTATGAACGTTGCATTGACCAGACCGAAATGTTCTCTCTGGATCCTCGGTCATCATGACTCCTTGATAAAGAATGATTTGTGGAGAGATTTGATCAAGGACGCCAAGGAAAGAAAATGTTTGGTTGAAGCCAAGAAAGGTTTCACTCAGAAGTCTCAGGTGCAATCCAATACCCAAGCCAAAGCAAGAACCCAGGCTCAGGCAAAGGTTCCACAACAGGGTTACGTTTCAAGATCCGCCAGAGATGGAAGCGAGGCTGCTAAGAATGACCTGAGCAAGAAGAAGAATGCATCGAATGATGCTCGTGGAGGAAACACCAACCAGCAACCAACAAAGTCTGGCACTCTTCCTCCCCAGGGTCCAACCAAATCAGGGACTCTACCTCCACAAGGACCATCCAAATCTGGAAATTTACCTCCTCGGAAGAACGGTGCATCTCAAAAGGACACTCCTTCCTCCAAAGACGCTTTCGACCCCAAGGAATCGGTATCAGTTCGTCGTTCTCCTTCAAAGCCAGCTCGTTCTGGCGTCCTACCAAGTGGACCACGCAACTCTTCAACTCAACCTGGTCGTACCTCTGATACATCTAGGGGCACACCAACTGGTCCAGCATCCGCATCCAACTCCAGTCTTCCAAGAGGTCCGGCATCAGCATCGAACGCCAGTCTTCCAAGGGGTCCGGCATCGTCTAACCCACCATCGGCTCACAGAAGTGGCTCACTACCTCCGCCACAATCGTCAGCACCACAACCGTCAAGTTCAGGGACTCTTGCACCACCTTCGGCTAATAAGAAAAGACCGAAGTCTTCACCATCCAGCATTTTCATTCAAAAGAGACGCAAGAATCGTTGATTCTCATTATGATATTTCTATTGAATATCCACATCACATGTATCTAACGAACAGCTGTAGTCTGGCATACTCAAAGAAAGAAGATTTGGTGCTGAGCAAGTTCAAGGTCAAGATGATTATGTAATTACAATAGGAAAGCTTAGGTAATGCTACTGTGACAGGATCCTAAAGGGACACATTTACACGTTTCTGTGGTCTACATGCCCAAAGTAGACTCTGATATGAGTTCATAGATGTACTAAAAGTGGATCAATCGTTCTTCTCTACCTTAGTACTGGAATTTCGGTTTATGTTGGCCAAGTTGTCCTTGAGCCTGTTGCCAAACGATCCACTTCTTCCCGCCTTTCCCATGGAGAAAGCTCTTGTAGTTGCCATTGGGGGTGAAGAAGACATCATCGGTTCTGCTGGAACAGATGTGGCAAATGTTGGCTTGGCAGGAGCGGCCAAAGGTGGTTGTGGTGAAGGTCTGAACTCAGCAGCCCTCTTCTTCTTGTGTGGATCCAAAAGCTCAATTCCCTTTCTCAATGTAGAAACCTCAGTGCTGAAAAGAGTCTTCAAGATGTCATTCATGTTCTTGATTGACTCCATGCGGTCTTCCAATGCATCCAATGTCTTCGTCAACAATGATTCAACCTTTGCTTTCGTAGAAACCGGTGTGTCAGAGGTCTGTGACTTCAATGTCACCGTCAAGTCCTTCTCTAAAGTGGCCAAAATCTCAGTTGTATCCACCCAGATCAGTTGGCTTTCATGGAACACTTGCTCCTTGGTCGAGTAGTCCTCAATACAATCCTGGAATGTTTCAAGCTGTCTCTTGACGACCTCCATAACCTCATCTGGTCTCAACATGGAAACGGGTTGCACGTAGCTCTGTGTGCCAAATCTCGTCAAGAATGAACCCAACATGGACATTGGCTCTTGAACATTCATCCGAGACATCTGAGATATGACCGACTTCTCATCAGAGAGTTTGATGATTGCCTGCTTCTCTGAGCGCTCGATCTCTCTGAGTTGTTCCAAGTGAGAGCTGGACCTGCTCTCGATGATACTCTCAACTTGACCAATCTCACCTTTCAAAGCAGCTTTCTTATCCTTCAACTGCGATAACCGTTCCTCCAGTTTCTTGATATCATCATCAACAGACAACTCCTCCTGCTTCAACTGTGCAAGTCGTCTGCCCTCATCGTGATCAAGACTTCTTATCTCCGCCACCTCCTCGAGCAATGTCTTCTTCTCGGCTTCCCATGACTCAAGGGCGTCATACATGTCCATTCTGCGTCTGTACTGCGACTCATACAGCTCTCTTGTGGCCTGGTAGACGATTGCCAGTGTCCTGAAGGCGTCTGCGATCAAGTGCCGCACGCGCTGTGTGCTCATCCCTTTGGCAGAGATGTCGGCATGCATGGACAAAAGCTCCTGGAGCCTCAGGTTGAGCCCCTTCTCCTCGACCAGCAGGTACTTCAGTGGGTCACTCCTCGACGAGCTGGTGTCTCTGAAAGCGTTCTGTGGCGCTCTGGGCGTGTACTGTCCTGGGCGGGTCTGTTGGCTCGTGAAGTACTGAGATTGCGGTTGGATCAGAGTGGAGTTGTACTGGTCGTCCAGCCACACAGAGCGGGAGGGAACAGTTGTGTTGTATGGGAAGTCGTCATTATCCTCACCGTCCTCATCATCAATGACACGTCCCGGTTCAAGCTGTGTGTGGTGTGTGAGGGGGACGTCTTGGAACAGAATCTGTGAAGGGTCGTGCAGTTCATCCACTGCTGACGGGGTCCTGGGCTCGCCACTGCCCGCTGTTGAGCGGAAACTCATACTGGGACTCTCCCGTGTGAACTCAGAGCCGTCTGATGAGAGTTGACCGGTTTCGTTGTGGTCTCTGTGCGGTGGCGTCCGTGTTGTTGGTGCTTCAATGGAGTGCTCAGGAGGCGTGTTTGCGGAGTTGCTACTCGCCAGAGAGTCGCTCTTTTTCCGCCGCTGGAACGATGAGCGGAACTCCTGCATCGATATGTGTGTAGAGGATGCTTAAAATGCCAGTTGTTAGTCCTTTCAGGTATGTTTTGAGCCGCTTCTCTCCGATGCTGATAGGCCCATTTGTGTCATCCTTTGTATGGGGTCCGCTGGCCAGAGTCGCGAAGCCCCGGAACTCCACCGGGCCCCGACTTCCGACCAACAGCCCCGATAAAATCGCGGCATTCAGGCTGGGCAGTGTCATAAGCAGACAGCACTCAGTCAGGTTTCAGCCCCCAAAAGTCATCGAATAAAGCAGGATATCGTTTCAGAGGCTGCTTCGTTCAAAATCATCCAATTCCGTCTTTCTCAGCGCAAAAACCGACCGACTACAGACGATCTGTGAGCTACAGCCGATAAGCCACCCAGCCATCAAGACACCCCATACCATACAATGTCACTCTTCTTCAAATCACCAATTGACCTCGAGATACGATTGGAGGGCGAGGACACTCGAAAGCACATCGATGTCAAGGGATCACAGGGCAAGAAGGACAAACTGCCATTGTACGAGGACGGTGAGAGCATATCTGGCTCAGTCACTGTCCGTGTCAAGGACGGCAAGAGAGTCGAGCACACAGGCATCAAGGCACAGCTGTTTGGCTCCATTGAGACCTCGAATGGCCAGAGAGATGACTTCTTGTGTCTGAGTCATGACCTGGCTCCGCCTGCTGAGCTGGATCACTCAGAAACCTACCCTTTCAACTTCAAGGATGTGGAGAAGAGGTATGAGAGCTACAGGGGCAAGAACATCAATGTGTCATACTACGTCAAGATCACAGTGTTCAGAAAGAGTGCTGACATTACAAAGACCAAGAAACTCTGGGTTTACATCTACTCGAGTCCAGCTGATCTCAAGAAGTCCATCAAGCTCGATATTGGTATTGAGAACTGTCTGCACATTGAGTTCGAGTACTCCAAGTCCACATACGCTTTGAAAGACGTGATTGTCGGACGTATCTATTATCTTTTGACGAGACTCAAGATCAAGCACATGGAGATATCTCTCATCACACGTGAGACTGTCGGGGTGCAGCCGAACCAACTGAGTGATTCCAGTACAATCAGATACGAGATAATGGACGGCTCACCGGTCAAGGGGGAGAGTATCCCAATCAGAGTGTTCTTGGGTGGCTATGATCTGACACCAACTACGAAGACGAACATGTTCAGTGTCAAGAACTATCTGAGTCTGGTGATCATCGACGAGGATGGAAGACGTTACTTCAAGCAGTCTGAGATTGTGCTGTTCCGTGACAAGCAGAAGAGCTAAATAATTGAATGGAGACGACAATACTTACAATTAGCTTGGTGTTTCATTGTTTGTAGGCGGAGTAGCACAGTTGCTTGCTTCTTGTTGGAGTTGCGGGCCGAGAATTAAAGCTGCGCAGACCACGGAATGACCCCCAAAGATCCCCAACAGACATAACAAATGTACACAACAAGGCAGGTACTGTACTTGTAGAAAGACTTTCGCAGTAATAGCGCTTCTGTGTCCCGCTTCTTGCCCGCTTCTCTTTCCCAAAGCGGTAATACGCATTCTCCGATGACCGATGAGCCCTCTCCTCAATAGGACGGAAAGCCGAAGGGGAGGTAAACCCAGCATAAATAACCGTCCGTTTCGCTGTTGAGTTTGACAGTCTTTCGCTCTCTTTGCTATGTGAATTCACCTGCAACTCACTCAAAATGACCACTGTGACTTCCACTTTGACACAGACACCACAAGCCACACTCAAACTGAGAAACAATCCCCTTGATACAGAGAGAACTCCTCTTATCGAGGCGCTTTCTGACAAGATCCAGGCACAGGCTGGCTCCTACGGAGATTGGAGAGACGACCTGCTGCGCGATGGCTATGTCGTAGTCAAGGGTGCTATCTCCAGAGAGAAGGCAGTGCAGTACCAAGACCGCTTGCTTGGCTGGTTGGCCTCAAAGACGCCGGGACTTGATCTTCAGGACAGATCGACTTGGGATAACGATAAGCTGCCAGATCACAGTCCAACCGGTGTGTACTCCAAGTACGGTCTCTCGCATGAGAAGGCCGTGTGGGATCTGAGATTGGAGAAGGGTATCAGACAGCTCTTTGAGAAGTTGTATGGCACTGATGAGCTCTTGGTCAGCTTTGACGGTGTCAACTTTGCTCTTCCAGGACTCAAAAGAGAGATCAGAGAGGTCAAAACTGGAAGCTGGGCACACATTGACCAAAGTCCATACCGCAATGGGTTGTGCTGTGTTCAGGGATTCGCTCAGCTGAGTGTGTCTGGTCCAAAGGATGGGTCCTTGGTTGTGTTCAAGAACTCCCATAACTTGACTGAGAGATTCTTCAAGGAGGTTTACACTGCTGAGAGATGGACTACAAGAGATTGGGTCAGCATTAGTGATGAGCACTTGCAGTGGTTCATTGACAATGGTGCTGAGTACGTCAAGCTTGAGGCTGAGCCTGGTGACTATATCCTGTGGGATTCAAGAGCCATCCACTGGGGACAAGCTCCTGATGCTGATGCACCAAACATCAGAACTGTGGCATACAACTGCTACACTCCAGCTGCCTGGGCCTCTCCTGATCAGTTGGAGAAGAAGGCAGACTGCTTCAAGACCTGGGTTGGAACTACACACTGGCCTCATGACAACATCTGGAAGAGAACTGACCCACCATTGCTGGCTAATGGTGAGAGAGACCCAAGTGACATTGGACAGCCATTGGAGCTTCCAGAGCTCTCTGACGACCTGCTGAAGCTCGCTGGAGTTAAGCCATACTAGCTCTTTGCTCTAGCTATGTTTATTTGGAATTGTTTAAGGTAATTTATATGGGACAACTGTCAAATTTCAATATGTTATACTGCTTCATTTATAGTCTCGGTTGATCGAGCTGAACAAACCTCATCGATCAAGTAAGAAATATCACAATAGCTGGCCCCTGCTGATGAGATCAGGCCACGAGCTAGGCATCTATAAACACCCGGACACCATGTTTGCCCGCTTATCGACTTCTAAATTCCTTAACACAACAAGTAGAGGGAAAGTTGTACTTGAAACTATGTTATCTGATTCAAAAAATTGAGCAGTTAGTTTAGAGTAGGATAAAGAGGGGATATATTTAATTTCAGACCTCAAAATTTTGGTTTCAAGCTGATTTGTTTATTTTTCTCTCTTTAGTCAGACTTCAGATCTTCTTCAGAGCTCAGAATTTTGAGATCAAAATTTTTAGACGTTCTAAAACGGTATAAAAGCCAATCATTATTATTAAAAGAGATATTTCAAATGTATCTCTCAAAGTTAGAACTCCATAAGTCCGTTTTTGAGTGATATAAGTCTAGCTGAAGTTAGACTGAGGGTTCTATCTGGTGTCCGGGTGTTACATCATGGTGTCCAGGTTTTAAAATATGGTGTCCGGGTGACTTCTCCAGATCTCTCGATCTCTTTAGCGTACTAGTCAACATTCAACCTCAATTGTCTACGCTCAGATAGTTGAAGCTATTATTGAAACATCTAAACAGGTTACTGACAACAATTAAAAGTCTAATTTGACTTACCAATCCACTTCTTGAAGTTGGAAACGTTCTCTCTGGCGATGGTGAAGGCAGACTTGGAGAAGATGTCGTCAATCTCCTCCAAAGTCTTGTCCTTGGTCTCAGGCATGAAGAGGAACTGGTAGATCAGACCAAGCACAGCAATACCACCGTAGAAACCAAGTGTCAATCCGGTATAAGTGAAAGCGTCTTGCATTCTGGTGAAGTTGTAGGTGACAATGAAGGACCACAAGTACAAGAAGGTGGAACAGATGGTCATACCGAGAGATCTTGTCTTGAGGTCAAAGGACTCGGCTGGAACAACCCATGTCAAACAGGCATATGAACCGAAGAAACCCATGTACAAGATTATACCGGTCAAGTAGACACCCTGGGCACCAACAGAGTTGGTTGTAATGTCGATCTGGTAACCAGCACCGACAAACACCAAACCAATGATACAACCGATGATGTTCATACCCCATGTACGTCTTCCGAAACGGTCCATCCATAAGATAGCTGGGATTGTACCAACCAAAAGGGATCCACCACCAACAAGTGACATGAAGACAGAGTGTTTCTGAGAGAAACCAATTCTTCCCATGAGTGTAGAAAGGTAGTACAAAACACCGTTGATACCAGACATCTGACCGAAGAAGATCATCATGGAGCCATAGAGCAAAGCACGTCTGTTTCTTGGAATCAGGAAAAGCTCCATGGCAGACTGGAAGCGGGATTCGGTTTTGGCACGCTCATGTTCTTGGAAGGCAGCTTGTCTCATCTCCAAGAACTCCAACTGGTTCTTAGGATCGTTGATGTCTCTGAGTCTCTTCCACACAGCAAATGCCTCACCGATTCTGTTCTTGTGGACCAGATATCTTGGTGACTCTGGAAGGAAGAACATACCAACAAACAAGGCAGTAGAGAACACAAGAGAGGAACCGACCATGAATCTCCAACCACCCTTGACGTCATAGAAGATTGCAGCAACAGCGTATCCCAACACTTCACCGAGGGCAATGTTGAATTGGTACAATGAGACAATGTTACCTCTGACGTTTGCAGGGACGGACTCTGAGATGTAGATACCAACACAACCACCTTCGATACCCACACCGATTCCAAGAAGGAATCTTCCAGCATACATCATGCCGTGGTTGATAGAGCCAGAACAGATAGCGGCACCAACGGTGTACCAGATACAAGAGATGATGATGGTCATTCTTCTTCCAAAGATGTCGTTGAGAGGGGTCATCATGATGGAACCAGCCATGGCACCGAGTGGCATGAGCGAGGATACGAGAGAGGCCTCATGGGAGTCAAGTCCAAGAGCTGGCTTCATTCCAATAGAGGCACCAGAGATGATAGACTGATCAAGACCCGACAGCAGACCAGCTGCAGAGGCGAAGAAACCAAGGAGGATGACCATGTTTCTCTTGTTCTTGAAGTTGAGCTCGATCTCAAGGGCAACCATGCGTTGGAACCATGTTCTGTTGGCCTTGTAGTCGGCGGCCTGGATCTCAAGCTCCTCAAACTCTTTCTCAAAGTTGAAGTTTGGATCATCCTGGATACGGTTGATCTTTTCGTGTGTATGGTCGACGTGGACATCAGTCTCGTTGTATGATGCGGAATCGTGGTCGTCACTGACCTTCTCCAAAAGACCCATTGCGAGTTGACGTTGTTTGATAACGAGTAGAAGGGGATGCTCAAGTGTTGCAATGGATCGAAAGAGGGAGACGTGCCTTTATATACTTTAAAACAAGGAGGAAGTTGTTCGTGGGGAAGACAGCCGGCTGCATGTCCAATTGTCCTGTTCCCGGGGAAAAGCCAGAGTCAGAGTCATGACCGGGGTGCTTCTTTGGGTGATTCAACAGGGCTTGATGGGAACATTGTAGGAGGCACCAGACAAGAGCAGACAAAGCGCGTACCCCACGTCGGACAAATAGGCTGCAAGTGAGTCAGGAGTCGCAGACTTCTCGGCGCTGGGCGGTGGAGCCGTGAACGCGTGCCGCCTGTTCATTTCTATTAGCCTGAATAGCTGAGAGCTGGAATAAAGACACGAGAGGTACAATATGGCCTCTCAATTCATGAAGGGATTCCTCAAAGGCAACAGAGAGAGACACGATTGTTGGGTGATTCTGGTGGAGTTAGGCGCGGAAGAACCCAAAGGCACGCGAAAAATATGCCCGTCCGGAGAAACTACGCTGCTGGGGTATGCAGGCCGGGCCGAGATTCCGGGACCTATCAAGACATGTTGTCATGACTTTTGGGCACCTGGTGTACTACCCAGAAGCCTGAAGGGCCCTGAGTCTGGGGTAGAGTGAGGGTCTTACTCGCAATCGAACTGGCTTCTTGCAGCTCCAATTTTGTCGACACACACCTCCTAGCTTCGACGTATCGCTAGCGGTTTCCCCAGCGAGGTGCGCGTGTGGCTGCTCCCTGTCTCACTCTCTCTCTCGATTTGTCCCAAAATTCCCCGGTATCGGACATTGCAACGAGCAACCTAGATAGAAAATCGCCGCATCTGTGTCCATTCGAGATGGTGGGGAGGATAGTAGGATCAGCTCACCCCAGCTTCCAGATGATTACTTGTGATTAGAAGCTCTTAGATGAGCAAAGCCGGACACAGACGGTGGTCCACCAAGGACAAGAATAGTCCTGCTCACTCAATAGAACCCCCTACAACTTTTCCTGGACACTTGGAAGTAACTCCCTAGATATACGGCAGGAACAGGGACACCTCTCCATCTTTTCGGGATGGGAGCGAGATACAAAGAGGAATAAGCGCAGATCACGGGCTCTACGGAGAGTACTACAGACCACAGACCCCCATCTCAAAACAGCAGATTCACACACAATTGTCAATATCCTGGATAATGTAGCTTGATTACAAATTACAATACCCAGCAAATGATGAGCGGCCAAATTCGGACAACGCAAGGCTGTAGCTTGAAGTGGAGCCAGGGTTCAGCGATTATGACCATTTGGTCAAAACTTTTGCCCATATGCGCGAATAACCCCAAGGTCCGCACTTCCTCTCCCCTTCAGGCTTCTCATCGATGCAGAATCAATTGTCCTCGAAGACAGTACATGTCAACCCAATCGTACTATTATAATAATCGTACGTCACGTCCACGAGTCATACGAAATGTGGGTGAGTTCGGACATTAATTTAAACTAGGGGTGATCTCGCAAAGTTCCAGTTGGGATCTTGGCTTCCTTACGTCGAGAGATGTAATCAACATCTGATCTCTATGAGCAGCTACAACCAAAGTAAGAGGAAACAAAAACTATAAATACACAGAAAGCAATCCAAATAGACAGGTACAGAAGGGATGGGATCAAACTAAATGACCGAAGACTTGAGGACGACCTTGGCCAATTTCCACTTGGACAAGGTCTCACCCTCATCGAGGAGGTCCTCGTCACGAGATGGAGGAAGGACAGCAACGTCAATCAAAGAATCCGTTGGTGGGAAAAGAAGACATGTACCCCAGTAAACAAAGAAACCAGACAAGAACGAGTAGAAGTAACCAATGAGGTACAACTGCAGCATGCCTTCTGGAAGACTGATGCTGGTGTTGATGTATGTGGCCAAACCTGGCAACAATGGAACGAATCCGATAAGCAAGGCTGGGATAGTTCTCCAGTTGATACCCCATTTACCATACTTGTAGATGCTCTGTGGGTCATACAAAGCGTAAGTGTCGTACTTCTGCTTATGGACAAGGAAGTAGTCACAGATCATGATAGCAGCAATTGGACCAAGGAAAATGGAATAACCACCCATGAAGGCAGTCAAAGTAGTGGCGTTGGCCAAGACCTCCCATGGGCAAAGAGCCCAACCACCGAGGATGAGGACAAGGTACTGGCCTCTTCTGATGTTGATGTACTTAGGGAACATAGCGGTCAAATCGTTAGCAGCAGAGATGGAGTTGGCAGAGATGTTGATACCAATCTGGGCGATGAGGTAAGAAAGGGCAACGAAAAAGGCAGCAGCACGTCCACCTGGAGTGTCAATCCACTTCTGGGCAATGAGAAGTGGGTCCCAGAGCAGCTCACCGTAGATGATCTCAGAAGCGATACCACCGACAATACCCATTGGAGTCAAAACACCCTGGTTGATTGGGATGGCCCACATCTGGGAAACAGAGGCGTATCTGTTGGCAGAGTATCTGGTGAAATCGTTAACGTTGACGGCCATGGTGGCATAAGAGGACAACATGGTGGCAATACACTGCATAATCAACCAGGACAACTCGGAACCGTGGACCTTGTTTGGCTGGGACCAGATGACTTTGGTACCACCAGCCTTCTGGTTGAGGTAGATCATGAGAGCGATACCGACAACTGGACCAGTGATCATCTTGAACACGAGGAACTTTCTGATCTGTGGAGCAGAGATGTAGTGGAATGGCAGACAGACAACGTTGTAAATGAAGTAACAAAGCATCATCTGGGAAGTGGTGGAGGTTCTTTTGATCTTGTCCTCCATGTTAGCGAATCTTGGAGACATAGCAAGAATCAAGGTCTGGATACACTCAGCACCAGTGTAGGCGTTGATTCCGTAGTAGTAACAACCGACAATGAATCTCATGATAATGATCACGTAAGAGAAGTAGAAACCGAAGGAGGCTCTGGCCTGAACAGAGAATGGGATGTGGTACTTGGAACCAATCAAACCGTGGACGGAAATGATGATGGCATTCAGAATGTATCCAACAATGTTACAACCAAAGAACAAACCTGGTGACATACCCAACTCAATGAATGAACCAGCAGTTCTCCAAGAGGAGGCAGAGTAAGAGTCGGAGATCCAGTAGGCCATGAAATGGTATGGCTTCCAAGACTGGTCCTCCAGTGGAGTAGGATCCATATCGGCGTTCGTCCAGCGTTGGCCACGGTCCTTCTCAGAAACGAGGAGGATATTGTTGACACGACCCCAGAGACCAGTGCTGGTGGAGGTCTCATTGAGGTTTTCGCTGCTCAGCTGACCAGAGATGGAAGAGTCCACGACGTCAGAGGAAACAGGGACCTTCTTCTCATCCTGGATAGAATCAGTCATTATGGATGGCAGAAGAGTTGTAGATGATGGGTTCGAAAGCCAGAGAAGTGGGTATTACCGTATGGCCAGTGAAAAGTCTTTATATGGACGATAGGGGTGATCTGCTTGAAGATAATGGTGCTGATAAGGAGAGCTCGGCGTTGAAACTGTTCTCCGACGGCGTTGTACAAAGCCAGATGCGCAAGGGGCGAGAGGCTGTGAGTGTGAGTGGCTGCGTGAAGGGGGGTACTCCAGAGATAAAGAATCAGACGAGTACTGATCCCAGGAGGTGTTTTCCTTGTGGGTACGAAAGACACGAGCTTGGAGGTCTCTGTGGACGTTGGTTGATGGCCGATGTAAAGAGACTGAAAAGTTTTTCTCCTCTCCAGCATCAACCACTGGGCCTGCAGACCGAGTGAGTCTCTCATTCTGCTATCGCTGCAATCTTTCGAGCCGCGATGCCCTCCGTATAAAACTGCTGTTCAGGTTTATCCGAGGTCGTCGTTTCTTTTTCCCCCGGTACGGCTCGGGACTCGGGATTACAGTCGGGGTTTGTCAATTCTGGATGCTCCTTAGTGGGTGGAGTGGCAGGAGGTGTAGTAGTTCTCACCAAATGTATTGACCCAGCCCTGTTGAAGAATTATCTACCTAGGGGATGTTTAATGGGCTCTGTAGCAGCTCTCTTTGTCTCTGAATTTGTCCGAGTGCACTATCTTAGCCGAGTCGCGCCCAGTCCCTGAGTCCCGCTTCTTCTAGTCCCTTCAGTCCCCTAGACCCGCTCACCAGATCTGCGACTCGTCTCCTTGTGCCGTAGATCGGACCTCCGCACAAGGATGCGTAAATTTACCTCTTTCTACACCAATTTTATGGAGATACACAGTCCGTAGATAAGATAATGTCACCGGTAAATAATAACAATAACCTATACTCGAAGGGTAGCCGCACCAGGCGCACCCCGTTGTAACTTGCTCGTTTACTGCTTTGAGTCCTCCTTCAGTCGGCGAGAATCTTCAAGTCTGCGTTCTTCTTCTTGAGCTCTGCAACCCTCTTCTCAAACTCCTCCTTTGGCTCACCAGCTGGCCATCTCAGTGGATAAGCATAGTGGTCCTCTGGAACGAACTTCTGGTCCTTCTTTCTGTACACCTGTTCTCTGAACGATCCACCCTCGACGGCGTACTCCTTCTGAGCAAGACCCCTTCTCTGCAGCTCTGGGATCAACAAGTCAACAAGACTCTCAAATGTCTCTGGGTACACAAGGTTGGTCAGGTTGAAGCCGTGAACTCCAGAAATCTCAACATACTCCTCAATCTTATCAGCAACCTCAGCTGGTGTACCAATGTAGTAGTTGGCACGGAACATGTTGCGTGCAACATACTTTCTCGTGATAATATCACCCTCCTTGTAGAAATCTCTCTTCTTAAAGCCGGCAGCAAGTCCCTTGACAGCAGGGTCGTCAGCCAAGCTGAGGTCTTCATCCCACTCATACACAGACAAGTCAAGACCACCACCACCAAGCTGAACAAGAGCACCTTCACCATCATGGTACTTCTCAATCTCCTCAGCCTTGGCAACAGCCTCTTCATGAGTCTCAGCAACAACAGCTCTGAGCATCGTCACGAACTTCAAGTGGTTTGGATCTCTGCCAAACTTCTCTTCAGCAAGCTTCTTGGTCTCCTCAATCTGCTGTCTGGCCTCCTTAGGATCAGAACCAGCAAGGAAAATCAACTCACCATGCTTAGCACCAAGCAATCTTCCCTTTGGAGAGGCACCAGCCTGGATCAACAATGGGATTCTTCCCTCAGTTGGCTCAGTGATCTGTGGGCCTGGAACTCTGAAGTGCTTGCCGTCAAAGTTGATCTCTCTAATTCTGTCTGGATCGGACACAATGCCTCTCTTGACATCAAACACAACACCATCATCTCTCCAGGAGGACAAAAGGAGCTCATAGAACACCTGGAGGTACTCGTCAGTCTTCTCGTATCTGAGATCCTTCTCTGGCATCACGTTGTTGTCAGCAAGCTGTCTTCCAGCAGATGGCACTCTCGAAGTGACGATGTTCCAGCCAATACGTCCTCCGGAGATGTGGTCCATGGTAGCCATTCTTCTTGCAAAGTGGTATGGGTGCTCAGTCAATGTAGAACATGTGATACCCAACGAGACATTCTTGGTAGAAATGGCAACAGCTGAGAGGTAAGCGGTTGGGTCATTCTTTGGGAAGTTGTTACCAGTTCTTGCAGCGGCCTCGTAGTTGTATGGACCACCGAGACCAGCAGACTCGTATCCACCATAGATGGCCAAAGAGTCACCAATGAAGATACCGTGAATCTTTCCACGCTCAGCCAATTGAGCAAGCTTGACCCAGTACTCGGCCTTGGTGTAACCTCTGGACTGATCTCTTGGGTTCTTCCACTGTCCTGGAGCGTGGAGAACTGGAGTCAAAGCTTCAAAGAAGTTGAAGATGAGTGGCTCTCTCTCTGTTTTCTGTTTCTTGAGCTGAGGTTGAACCATCTTGCTATTGTTGTTGGGGTGGTCTGCTACCAATTGACACCCTTTCCAGCTCGGTTGCGGGCTCTGTACCATTTTATACACCCATAGCAAAGATCGTCCAACAGCTTCCCCAGTCAGGCACACCGTCTGAGCACACAATAGTGGAGGCGCCACACTGTACACACATGAAAGGCCGCTCTCTTTTCCACCTCTAGGCTCTAGGTTCTAGCCTCTCCGACAGCCACACCCATAGAGCGATGAGAGCGTGCTCCGGGCCAATTACCGGATGAGGAAATTTAACCGGGGACAGCAAGTTCGGGGAACGCAAGCAGCTGCGGAGACTGACTCCTGAGTCCTGAGTCTTGAGTCTTGAGTGATGTCGTATGGTAGTAGAGCAGTAGTAATAGTTAGTACAGGTTTACACAGAGGAACAAAGCAGTCAAGGTCAATTGAGTATGTCTCGCTCACGATCGAAGCGTTCGAGCTACAGTACAAGTCTCATCCCAAAGGATGCATTCTATTAACAAGTTCAAAACATCATCAAACGAAGTAAAACACCAAAGAATATCCGACATATGATTGATTAATCAGCAATGATCTTGGTCTCGTTGTACTTCTTCTTGAGCTCAGCAACACGAGCCTCGAAGGTCTTCTTGGTCTCACCCGCCTGCCATCTCCAACCGTAGGCGTAGTGGTCCTCAGGAACAAACTTGTGGTCCTTCTGTCTGTAGACCTGCTCTCTCAAGGAACCACCCTCAACGGCGTAGTCCTTCTGGGCAAGACCTCTCTTCTGCAACTCTGGAATCAACAAGTCAACGACGTTCTCGAAGGTCTCTGGGAAGACAATGTTGGAGATGTTGTAACCGTCAACACCAGTGGCCTCAGTGTATGCCTCAATCTTGTCAGCAACCTCAACTGGGGTACCGATGAAGTAGTTGGCACGGAACATGTTACGAGCAATGTACTCTCTGGTGATAACATCACCCTCCTTGTAAAAGTCTCTGCTCTTGAAACCATTGGCAAGTCCCTTAACAACTGGGTTCTCAACAACAGTCAAGTCCTCATCCCACTCGTACACACCCAAGTCGATACCAGCACCACCAAGCTGGGTGAGAGCACCGTCATTGTCGTGGTACTTCTCAATCTCAGCGGCCTTAGCGAGAGCACCCTCGTGGGTCTCATCAACAACGACTCTGAGCATGGTGACAAACTTCAAGTTGTCTGGGTTTCTGCCAAACTTGTCCTTTGCAAGGGCTCTGGTCTCAGCAATCTGGTCTCTGGTCTTGGCTGGGTCAGAACCGTCCAAGAAGATGAGTTCTCCGTGCTTAGCACCAAGCAATCTTCCCTTTGGAGAAGCACCGGCCTGGATCAACAATGGGATTCTTCCCTCAGTTGGCTCAGTAATCTGTGGACCTGGAACTCTGAAGTGAGTACCAGCGAAGTTAATCTCTCTGATTCTGTCTGGGTCAGAAACGATACCTCTCTCGACATCGAACACAACACCGTCATCTCTCCAAGAAGACAAGAGCAACTCGTAGAACACCTGGAGGTACTCATCGGTCTTCTCGTATCTCAGGTCCTTTTCTGGGTGAACGTTGTTGTCTGCCAACTGTCTGCCTGCAGATGGAAGGACAGATGTAACAATGTTCCAACCAATACGACCACCAGAAATGTGGTCCATGGTAGCCATTCTTCTGGCAAAGTGGTATGGGTGCTCAGTCAATGTGGAACATGTGATACCCAAAGAGACGTTCTTGGTGGAGATGGCAACGGCGGAGAGGTAAGCTGTTGGGTCATTCTTTGGGAAGTTGTTACCACTCTTGGCTGCCTCTGCGAAGTTGAATGGACCACCGAGACCAGCAGACTTGTATCCACCGTAAACAGCAAGAGCATCACCGATGAAGATGGCGTGGAGCTTACCACGTTCAGCCAATTGGGCAAGCTTGACCCAGTACTCGGCCTTGGCGTAGCCTCTGGACTGGTCTCTTGGGTTCTTCCACTGGCCTGGAGCGTGGAGGACTGGAGTGAGGGCCTCGAAGAAGTTGAGGATGAGTGGGACTCTCTCCTTCTTCTGTTTCTTGAGCTGTGGCTGTGTCATCGTCGGCTGAAGAAAGTTGATGGGATGGGACAAAAGCGAGAGTAAAAGTGGTCAAAACCGGTTGAAGGCAGCCTGGAGACTTATATACCCTTTCCAAACACCCATAATAATCATCTGATCCGATTTCTTTCGCTTCTGGCCCTGATCTTGCGTGTACTCAAGCCACATCACAGCTCCGCCTTCTGAAAGCCACACTTTCGATCATCTCGGATCTCGCGTTCAGCCCCGGCCAATTTCCGCTTTGGGAACCCTAACCTGCTCTAAAGCTCTTTTGCTTCAATTACCCGGGCAATGACATACGATCCTTTGCCAACTGAAATGTGGGTCCACTTGAACGTATGATCCTTTCGAACCTCTAAGGGTGTGGCTAAATGGTCAAAAAACAGTGGAAAGGGGGTCCGCTCAGGGGTATATGCCGACAGTGCATGGCGCTCTCTTCAGCCTTGACTCCTGGCCTATCCTCATGGATGTTGACAGCGTTTGAACAGTGATCTACTTTGTGATTTGATTCAAGTAATATGATTATGTATAAGTTACCTGATGTACAACTCGAAGAACCAGTCAAAGAGGATTAATCAGCAGTGATCTTGGTCTGGTTGTACTTCTTCTTGAGTTCAGCAATACGAGCCTCGAACTCCTCCTTAGTCTCACCTGCCTGCCATCTCCAACCGTAAGCATAGTGGTCTTCTGGAACGAATGTGTGACCCTTCTGGCCGTACACCTGCTCTCTGAACGATCCACCCTCAACAGCGTACTCCTTCTGAGCAAGACCTCTTCTCTGCAGCTCTGGAATAAGGTAATCCACAATGCTCTCGAAGGTCTCTGGGTAGACAATGTTGGTAATGTTGAAACCATCAACACCAGAAGCATCAACATACTCCTCAATGCTGTCAGCAACCTCAGCTGCAGAACCGACCCAGTAGTGAGGTCTGAAGGCATTACGGCCAACGTATCTTCTGGTAACAATATCACCCTCCTTGTAGAAGTCTCTACTCTTGAAGCTCAAAGCAAAGCCCTTAACCTCTGGGTCATCAACCTGGGTCAAGTCCTCATCCCACTCATAGAGAGCTAGGTCAAGACCACGGCCACCAATACCAACGAGGACACCCTCATCTTCGTGGTATCTTTCAATCTCCTCAGCCTTGGCAATAGCCTCTTCATGGGTCTTGCCAACAACAGTTCTCATGTGCACAACAAACTTCAAATGGTTTGGATCTCTTCCAAAGACATCCTTAGCGAGCTGTCTGGTCTCTGCAATCTGCTGTCTGGTCTTGGCTGGGTCGGTACCATCCAAGAAGATGAGCTCTCCGTGCTTGGCTCCGAGGAGTCTACCCTTTGGAGATGCACCAGCCTGGATGATCAAAGGGATTCTTCCTTCGGTTGGCTCAGTAATCTGAGGACCTGGGACTCTGAAGTGCTTACCGTCAAAGTTGATCTCTCTGATTCTGTCTGGGTCGGACACGATTCCCCTCTCGACATCAAACACGACACCATCATCTCTCCAAGATGACAAGAGCAACTCGTAGAACACCTGGAGGTACTCATCGGTCTTCTCGTATCTCAAGTCCTTCTCTGGCATTGTGTTGGTATCGGTGAGCTGTCTGCCTGCAGATGGAAGAGCTGAAGTGACGACGTTCCAGCCGATACGTCCTCCGGAGATGTGGTCCATGGTAGCCATTCTTCTTGCAAAGTGGTATGGGTGCTCAGTCAATGTGGAACATGTGATACCAAGTGAGATGTTCTTGGTGGATATGGCAACGGCAGAGAGGTATGCGGTTGGATCGTTCTTTGGGAAATTGTTACCAGTTCTTGCGGCTGCCTCGTAGTTGTATGGACCACCAAGACCTTTGGATTCGTAACCACCATAGATTGCCAAAGAGTCACCAATGAAGATACCATGAATCTTTCCACGCTCAGCCAATTGAGCGAGCTTGACCCAGTACTCGGCTTTAGTGTAGCCTCTAGACTGATCTCTTGGGTTCTTCCACTGACCTGGAGCGTGGAGAACTGGGGTAAGTGCCTCGAAGAAATTGAGGATGAGTGGGACTCTCTCCTTCTTTTGTTTCTTGAGCTGTGGTTGAGTCATTGCGGGAAAGGGTGTATGGTCAAACAAGTACACTCGAATGTAGGATGGAAAACCTGGGTGATTCAAGCTTTTATCTTCATAACACTCCATCAAGCCATCGAGATGGGACGATTAGACCATTCTGATTCAGCAGCCACAGTTGAGAACTTACTGACAAGCGACAACAAACGCAAGCTCCGCCATCAGCTCCGCGATTCCGCTAGAATTTCCCGATTAGGAATAAGGCGCGGTGTATCTGCATCTCCTCGGACCCTGAGAAGCCACTATCCGGGGCCATCTCTTCACCCAAAGCATACATCCAGGGCACAGAGTCAACATCATTTTGGGAAACTGCCCTGGTTTTAACAAGACGGTAAGGTCAGAACGGGACAGTCAGACAGGGCAGTAGAGAGATGTAATATACTGCACTAGTAGAGGAATCCCTACTGCTGATCTGATTCAATCGACAGCGGTCAACACTCCCGGATCCCTAGATCACCTTAACTTAACGTATATACATGTATAAAAGATAGAGCACTGGCTTTGCCTATAGACAGAAATAGCTCAATCAGCAAAGATTCTCAAAGCATCGTTCTTCTCCTTGAGATCAGCAATACGCTTTTCAAACTTCTCTTTAGACTCTCCTGCGTTCCACTTCAATGGATAAGCATATAGTGGTCTTCTGGGACGAATTTATGGTCCTTCTTTCTGTAGACCTGCTCTCTCAATGACCCACCATCAACAGCGTAGTCTTTTTGAGCGAGGCCTCTCTTCTGGAGCTCAGGGATCAACAAGTCAACAATACTCTCGAAAGTTTCTGGGAATACGAGGTTAGAGAAGTTGAAACCATTAACGCCAGAAATCTCAATGTACTCCTCAAGCTTGTCTGCAACCTCCTCTGGTGAGCCAATGTAGTAATTGGCACGGTGGAAATTGCGACCGACATATCTCTTAGTAATGATGTCCCCCTCCTTGTAGAAGTCTCTGGTCTTGAAGGCATTGGCATATGCCCTGACAGCTGGATCATCAACAATAGTCAAGTCCTCATCCCACTCGTAAAGGGCCAGATCCAAACCAGAGCCGCCAATCTGAACCAAGACGCACTCATCATCATGATACCTCTCAATCTCCTCCGCCAAAGCAACAGCCTCGTCATGAGTTTTACCAACAACAACTCTGGCCTTGACGACGAACTTGATATGGTTAGGATCTCTTCCGTACTTCTCCTTCGCAAGCTTCTTGGTTTCCTCAATCTGTAGTCTTGCTTTGCGTGGGTCATTACCCTCCAAGAAGATCATTTCAGCATGTTTGGCGCCAAGGAGTCTTCCCTTTGGAGATGCGCCAGCCTGGATGATCAATGGGATTCTTCCCTCAGTTGGCTCGGTGATCTGTGGGCCTGGCACTCTGAAGTGCTTCCCATCGTGGTTGATTTCTCTGATTCTGTCTGGGTCAGAGACGACACCCCTCTCAACATCGAAGACAGCACCATCGTCTCTCCACGACGACAAGAGGAGTTCATAGAAGACCTGGAGGTATTCATCGGTCTTCTCGTATCTCAGATCCTTCTCTGGGTGGATATTGTTTTCAAGGAGCTGTCTGCCAGCAGATGGCAGCTTCGAGGTGACAACGTTCCAGCCGATACGACCACCAGAAATGTGGTCCATCGTAGCCATTCTTCTTGCAAAATGATATGGGTGCTCTGTCAAAGTAGAACATGTGATACCAAGTGAGATGTTCTTGGTGGAGATGGCAACGGCAGAGAGGTATGCGGTTGGATCGTTCTTCGGAAAGTTGTTACCGGTTCTGGCAGCAGCCTCGTAGTTGTATGGACCACCGAGACCTTTGGATTCGTAGCCACCATAGATAGCCAAGGAATCACCGATGAAGATGGCATGGAGCTTACCACGCTCAGCCAATTGAGCAAGCTTGACCCAGTACTCGGCTTTAGTGTAGCCTCTGGACTGATCTCTTGGGTTCTTCCACTGACCTGGAGCGTGGAGAATCGGGGTGAGTGCCTCGAAGAAGTTGAGGATGAGTGGCTCTCTTTCTGTTTTCTGCTTCTTAAGCTGCTGTGGTGAATCGGTCATGATTGATGGATAATTCTTAAGTGGTCATGTGGCACCAGACCTCAAACACCCTGGAAACCAGAGTGCTTATATACTCAATCGCAAGACCCAACAT
This sequence comes from Petasospora veronae, assembly GCA_030563065.1. Taxonomy (NCBI): domain Eukaryota; kingdom Fungi; phylum Ascomycota; class Saccharomycetes; order Phaffomycetales; family Wickerhamomycetaceae; genus Petasospora; species Petasospora veronae. The sequence continues at coordinate 125,015 of JAKUBA010000008.1, read as the reverse complement.
ATGGGATGATACAGATCAGGTATCCACAGTTTGCGATTCAAGTCGAAGCCGTCCCAACTCCAATTGCTCCAAGCTCCGCCATCCGGCTTACTTTCCAGATTAGGCCAAATCACCGTACTTCCGTGTTCCTGACACCTGCAGAGACGAGTCGGAGAAAGCTTGGCTTCGTACTTTCATACGGCTCTTGGAGTTGTAAGTGTATTAGACGGACATAGTGTGCCTTACTCAGCTCATGAGTAGTAAATTGGCGTCTAGGAGTTGTCACGCGGCGTTTGTAACACGATCATACTATAGCTGCTGAAACTTCCAAGGGTGATCTTCTATAGTCAGGAAACATTCAGTCACATGGCCTATTTGGACTTTGAGCTGACGCAATCTACTAGAGAAGAAGATAGTCAACGCTCAACGTATATGTATAAGAACCAAGCCATGAATATCAGTCAGCAAGAATCTTCAAGTCCTCGTGCTTCTGCTTGAGTTCAGCAAGACGCTTCTCGAACTTTTGCTTAGTCTCGCCTGCCTTCCATCTCAATGGATAAGCATAGTGATCCTCCGGAACAAACTTGTGGTCCTTCTTTCTGTATATCTGCTCTCTCAGAGAGCCACCCTCCACGGCGTAGTCCTTCTGGGCAAGACCTCTTTTCTGCAACTCAGGGATCAGCAAGTCAACAATACTCTCAAAGGTCTCTGGAAAGACAAGGTTAGAGAAGTTGAAACCATCAACACCAGAAATCTCAACATACTCCTCAATCTTATCTGCAACCTCCTCTGGTGAACCAACGTAGTAGTTGGCATGGTAGAACTCACGTCCAACATACTTTCTAGTAACGATGTCTCCTTCCTTGTAGAAGTCCCTGGTCTTGAAAGCATTAGCGAATGCCTTAACAACCGGATCATCAACAGTAGTCAAGTCCTCATCCCATTCGTAGAGGGCCAAATCCATACCTGCACCACCAACCTGGACCAAGACACCTTCCTCGTCATGGTATCTCTCAATCTCCTCTGCCAAGGCAATGGCCTCGTCATGGGTTTTACCAACAACAACTCTAGCCTTGACAACGAATTTGATATGGTCAGGGTTTCTTCCATATTTCTCCTTTGCGATCTTCTTGGTCTCCTCAATCTGCAATCTTGCTTTGTGTGGGTCATTACCATCCAAGAAGATCAACTCAGCATGCTTGGCACCAAGAAGTCTTCCCTTAGGAGAAGCACCGGCCTGAATGATCAACGGAATTCTTCCCTCAGTTGGCTCGGTGATCTGTGGACCTGGAACTCTGAAGTACTTTCCATCGTGGTTGATCTCTCTGATTCTGTCTGGGTCAGAGACAATGCCCCTCTCGACGTCGAAGACGACTCCATCATCTCTCCAGGATGAGAGCAACAACTCGTAGAAGACCTGCAAGTACTCATCGGTCTTCTCATATCTTGTGTCCTTCTCTGGGTGAGTGTTGTTCTCAAGGAGCTGTCTGCCAGCAGATGGCAGCTTCGAGGTCACAACGTTCCAGCCGATACGTCCTCCTGAGATGTGGTCCATAGTAGCCATTCTTCTTGCAAAGTGGTATGGGTGCTCTGTCAAACTTGAGCAGGTGATACCCAATGAGATGTTCTTGGTTGAAATAGCAACAGCAGAGAGGTAAGCAGTAGGGTCATTCTTTGGGAAGTTGTTACCGGTTCTGGCAGCGGCCTCGTAGTTGAATGGACCACCAAGACCAGCAGACTCGTAACCACCATAGATCGCCAAGGAATCACCGATGAAGATGGCATGGAGCTTACCACGCTCGGCCAATTGAGCAATCTTGACCCAGTACTCGGCCTTGGTGTAGCCTCTGGATTGATCTCTTGGGTTCTTCCACTGGCCTGGAGCATGGAGAACTGGAGTCAAAGCTTCAAAGAAGTTGATGATGAGTGGAGTTCTCTCCTTCTTCTGTTTCTTAAGCTGTGGTGATTTGGTCATGGTTGTTGGATGATTGAATTGTCATAAAGCACCCAGTGTCCGCTCTGGTGCCATGGGGAAACCAGGGTACTTATACTTTCGGCCATCAGAACATATCCATGGTCCAGTAACAGGCACAGGGGCAACAAGAAATGAGACGATGCAGATCAAGTATCCACAGTTTTGCGATTCTCGTAAAGCCGTTCCGACACCAGGTTCTGACACCCGATTCACTTTCCGGATTAGGCCTGATCCCCGTATTGCCTTCATGACAGCTGCAGAGGCTCTCGAAAACACACAAGAGCCGTTTGAAGCGGAGGTTGCCTTGAAGCCAAATCACCCGTGGTTGTATATTGTGGACTCAGCTTATTGACGTCTGCAATTGGCTCTTGAGAGTGCCGTGCTTGATCTCTATGTAAGAAGTAACTCAGCTCTAGCCTTTTGTGGCAGCTCGAGAGGAGTCGTCTGTGCTCTGATCTTGCATATGCTGCCCACTCTAGCGGTTCCACATAAGTATAAGAACAGCTTGCTACTAGAGAACAGAATAATCAACGCTCAACGTGTATGTATTTCATCAGGATATTTCATCAGGATCAATCAGCGGTGATCTTCAAGTCCTCGTGCTTCTGCTTGAGGTCAGCAAGACGCTTCTCAAACTTCTTCTTGGTCTCACCAGCCTGCCATCTCAGTGGGTAGGCGTAGTGATCCTCTGGAACGAACTTGCGCTCACTCGATCTATAGACCTGTTCTCTCAAAGAACCACCCTCCACGGCGTAATCCTTCTGGGCAAGGCCTCTTCTCTGCAGTTCAGGAATCAACAAGTCAACAATGCTTTCGAATGTCTCTGGGTACACAATGTTCGAGAAATTGAAACCGTCAACACCGGAAAGATCAACATACTCCTCAATCTTGTCTGCGACTTCCTCTGGAGTACCGATGTAGTAGTTAGCATGGAACCAGTTACGAGCAACGTATCTTCTCGAGACAATATCTCCTTCCTTGTAGAAGTCTCTGCCCTTGAATGCAGTAGCAAAGCCCTTGACAAGTGGATCCTCAACCAGAGTCAAGTCCTCATCCCAAGTATAGACAGCCAAGTCCATACCAGCACCACCAACCTGAACGAGAACACCCTCGTCATCATGGTAGCTCTCAATCTCCTCGGCCAAAGCAACAGCTTCTTCGTGAGTCTTAGCGACAACGACTCTGGCCTTGACAACAAACTTCAAGTGGTCTGGGTTTCTTCCATACTTCTCCTGAGCAAGTTTCTTTGTCTCCTCAATCTGAGATCTGGCCCTGAGTGGGTCGTTACCATCCAAGAAAATGAGCTCGGCATGCTTCGCACCAAGGAGTCTTCCCTTTGGAGATGCACCAGCCTGGATGATCAATGGGATTCTTCCCTCAGTTGGCTCGGTGATCTGTGGGCCTGGAACTCTGAAGTGCTTTCCATCGTGGTTGATCTCTCTAATTCTGTCTGGGTCAGAGACTATACCCCTCTCAACATCGAAGACAACACCGTCATCTCTCCACGACGACAAGAGGAGTTCATAGAAGACCTGGAGGTATTCATCGGTCTTCTCGTATCTGAGATCCTTCTCTGGCATCTTGTTGTTGTCAGTGAGCTGTCTTCCAGCAGATGGAACAGCAGAGGTAACGACATTCCAGCCAATACGACCTCCAGAGATGTGGTCCATGGTAGCCATTCTTCTTGCAAAGTGGTATGGGTGCTCAGTCAAACTCGAGCAAGTGATACCCAATGAGATGTTCTTGGTCGAAATGGCAACAGCAGAGAGGTAAGCAGTAGGATCGTTCTTTGGGAAGTTGTTACCGGTTCTGGCAGCGGCCTCGTAGTTGTATGGACCACCGAGACCAGCAGACTCGTATCCACCGTAGATGGCCAAAGAATCACCGATGAAGATGGCATGAATTTTTCCACGCTCAGCCAATTGAGCAAGCTTGACCCAGTACTCGGCCTTGGTGTAACCTCTAGACTGATCTCTTGGGTTCTTCCACTGGCCTGGAGCGTGGAGAATCGGGGTGAGTGCCTCGAAGAAGTTGAGGATGAGAGGGGTTCTCTCCTTCTTCTGTTTCTTAGTTTGTGGTTGGGTCATTGTAAATGGTGATCTGTTACTGACTTGACTTATTCAGGTCAATTGGTAAAGGGAAGAACACAGCCCTTTATTCATCTGTTCAGATGAGCTTCCGGAGCTTTTTCCATATCGGGTTACATAGGCGTCCTCTTGAGCCATGCAAAGAGGTGTGTGATCTGTCTGGAGAATGGCGTTTGTGCGGAGTGGAAGGTGCAAAACAATGGCGCTTGTGTGTACGAATTGGGACGATTTTGCTGCCATTGATGTCGTGTCACTAGGGCCGATGGTGTCCGGGTGTGGGTGTGCGTCGTCTACCGACTACCGAGTTTGCATGGTTAATGGTTAATGAGTTGGTAACCTAGATCCTATGGCAAGTAAACAAACAGCTTGAATAGCCGAGAATGTATCAATAACTAGCTCTGACAGGCTACAGCTATACCTGATCCTGCTGCAATCTCATGAGGTGCTGTCTGGCTTCGAGGTAATCCAACTCAACCAGAACCTCCTGAAGTATCTGCATCTGCCTTTCTTCACTTAGTGATGACAGAGGCTCACCGTCCTTCTTCGTTATACCAGAGAAGCTCCACTCTGGTACAGCTGCGGGATTCTCTTCCAGATACTTCTTTTCGAACAAGAGGCTTGCCTTCAACCTTTGTTTATGTGCATCCAACTCGTCATCCTTCGAGATTTTCTCCCTTATCACTGCGTCAACGGCACTGAGTGATGGAGTAACACCCAAAGGGTATGATCTAAAGAGACCACATGGCTCAAGCAAACGTCCTCGGCCATTCAGTACCAGGACTCGAAGAATATGCAGTTGATAGTCGTCGAGTTTGGAGAAGTTGTATAGAGCAAAGCATATGTCGATCCATCTTTCGGCCGTAGCTGGAGCATAGTGGATGACTTCCTCTGTTAGGCGAAACATGTTGTTCACGTGGGTAAACATGTTGTCAACAGACTCTCTCACCGAGGAATGAGCCAAGTTGAAGATTTCGTACCTGTTTTTGATCTTCTGCCTCTCTTCAAGTACTTCTGCTGGAAGTTCTGCTGCTTTGCTGGATTCACGTCCATATGACTCGAGACTGTAGCGCGTGTCACAGAATGGAGTGATGGTGTATGTATCATCAGAGAACTCAGCATCTCCCAAAAGCACACCTTTATCCTCCTCTCCCAGTACAGGTGAGGGCCCCAGAAACTCCATCAGCCCCTCATTTGACAATGCAATATTGTACATGATGCAATCGTGTGAAGAGCCCATATGAGCGTCACCTAACCAACTGCAGAAGCCATTGAAATCAGCAACTGCAAGAAAACACAATGCCGTGTGCTTGTTCTTGCGGGAGAAGTACCTTTGCTTGTCTTTCTGAGGGACCCCAGTTCCTGAGAGGCGGATATCAAATCCATCAATGCAACCACGCAGTGACGGCCAAATGGTTTTGAATGTTTCAAAGTAGCTTTGTGAAGGGCCAGTGAAGGTAGTCGAAGAGTGATTGAAGCAGTGAAGTGGATACTGGAACAAGTATGGAGCAAATTTAGTCATACCGTCACGGAAGACCTTCAGCAAGTGAGTGACTTGAGCTTCTGATGTTCTGCCTGCGCTCGAAGTTAGCCCGAATGCTTCAACTAGGTCATGTTGAGAGTCTGCATTCTTGATTGTATGAAGACCAAGCATCAAAATCTCGTCAAAAGTGTGTGTCTTGCCGGCTTTCATGAAACCACCATCGGACAGAAGCTGTTTGAGTGCACAAAACTTCTGCTTTGTGATACCGAATTTGCTTTGAAACTCCTCATCGGTCAGGAGGAACTGGTGAGATGGAGGTAGAGGAGTATTCAATGCGATCTGATCCAGTGTGTTTCCGTCTCGTAGCAGCCATTCCTCTGGGTGGCACATTTTGTACTCCTTCTCTTTGCAGTATAGTATGTAGGCCCACAGCATGTCACCCTCCAGGGACTCAAGTAGAGAATCATCGTCTTCTTCCATGATTTCTTGCGAACTCATTAATTAATCGTAGCCACCAAGCTGAAGAGCGACTGTTTGTTGTGAAGGTCGTGAAGAATAAATAGGGATCTGAGCATATATCATACGATCTGAACACCTACCGGGACCACATCCGAACATCACCCGTGAGCTCTCAACGCACAACTTGCCCGAGAGAATGCCCACTCACTTCAAACCACATGTGTACAGAGTTATGTGCACATCAATGCCTGTACTGTGTTCTCAGTGCTCAAAGATCACTGGTCCTGAGAACAATGCTGGTTCCCCAGAGACCTGACATGAAGCCTTGTTGAGATTCCGGATTCGGCAATTTTCGCTCTTGAGGATTTGGCGCTGCTGGGCATTTCAAACCCCGAGGCCCTCCTACATCAAGCAGCGAGCCATATCTTTCTCTCTGATTTGGTTGTGCTCTGAGATCTGAGGTTCGTTAGCCATCTAACTATACAAGCTTCAGGTCATTGAACCATTATCACCACCGATCTTGATTCACACCTGTTCATCGCTACATCATGGGCAACGTCAAACCAATCCATCATGAACCCCGGAAGGTCCAGCAGCTCTCATCTGAGCTTCTTGTTGCCGGCGCCATTGGAGCAGTGAAGGGAGCATTCATCGGAATCACAACTGGGCTGCTACTGCGAATCATCTCTCCAACTTACAGAACTGCACGCATGCAAGTCAAAGTGTTCTACCACGCAACATGGATCAGTATGGGAGCCGTTTGGTGGGCTGAGAAACAGCTCTTGGAGTTTGAAGAGCGCACGATGAAGGAGGAACACTTGAGAAGAAACAGACTGCTCGATGAAGCTGCTGATAGAGGAATCTATCTGGAAGATGACAGGGCTGCAGCTGAGTTTGGCCTCCATAAAGGCAAGGACTGATGACCTCAACCGCATTTGACCATGATACACATACACACTTATTTATGACCGTTTACGATCGCTATTCTATACAAAGCCTTATATTCATGCATACAGAACCAATTGGCATCAGATTTCGTACCTCACTTGATCAACTGATCTATCCTTCTTGCCTTTTTCTTGCTAACAAACGTGTCCTCCACTTGCAGCGTCTTTGTCAAGTTCTGGCCCCATTCACTCTGTTGCACACCAGCAGCAAGATCCATCACACGTGACGAGTCATCAACCAATACAGGACTTCCACGACGAAGCAAGCTTATCTCCTGAGTATCCATGCTGTCGAATGTTGGTGCTGCACTATGTGAGAGTCGGGATTGGAGGACAAAGAAGTTGCGGTCTGATGTCCAGACAAGCAGCTGGATGGTGGCTCTTGTAGTACCCAAAACCTGGGCTCCTCTGAGCTGGGAGTTGTCATCAGCGTACAGTGGAATTGTCACTGGGTGAGATGAGGACGGGATGATGCTGGCGTTCCAAATGCAGATGGAATCATCTGTCAAGATGATGAAGCAGTCAGGAAGAGATGGCGTGGTGATGATGTCTCTGATCTTTGTGTTGGTGACGACCAGGTCAACTGGATCGATACTTGTGTTGTTGGAGATATCCCAAATAAACACCGTCGTTGGCATACTTTGTGCAATAGAGAAGACGTACTTCCCAGAAGTCTTGAACTTGGATATCCCCCTTGCATGCAGCGCCAAACCTTCGATCCGTGGCAAGACCGAAGGCCCAGCCCGTCTCAAGAACTTGGTGTTGTCACTGTTTTGTCTCCATGAACTTGTTGATGTAACATTGCTGCGATGAGACAGTGTCTGTGAAAGAACACATCCACCGGAAACCGTCAAGACGTGAATGTCCTCATTGTGATCACTGACCAGCAGTATATCATCGTCTCCGAATTGGATATCGATACCTCCAAGGGGGTCACTCCCCGAGGTGTACTTCAGCAGAGGTCCAGAAGCTCCTGTCACATCACCCATTATTGAGAATAGTGAGACACTGATCTTTCCAAGAACATTGTCGAGACATGCCCACCACTTGGAGTCCGGCGACACTGCAAACTTTTCGACACCGGTGAGTTCTTTCAACTCTGTTTGATAGATGACGTTCGATGTAGAGCCTCTGTTCAGCATACTGACCATGGATACCTTCTGTCCCTTCACGGAGACAACACTCCACATGTGATCTGTCTTCCTCGTGATGATATCACCAAGTGGCTTCTCAATCTCTAAGACTGGAGACCTCCAGTAATCTAGAGAGTACACCTTCACCATCAACCCACACCGAGAGTACACCACAAGCTGCTTACTCCCAGTGTATCCCGTATTCACCGGTTCACTCCCTTCACCCAACCACTGCACCTTCTCCACCCCAAATATGTCATCCTCCTCAATGAGAACATCGCACGTCTCATCCACCACATCAAAAACACGCACACACTCCAGACTCTGCACCACCACTGCCACCTTCGTGCTCCTTCCATCATGCACTGGCTCCCAGCTGATCTGCGAAACATTCACGTACTCTCCATTCGCCAGAGAGATGGTGCGCACTCGCTCAAGCGTGTCCGTCTCTCGGATGATGAGACGCGCAGAGTGCACGTACGCGATGTACCGACCACAGGGGGAACTCTGGGGCGCTGTGTTGGTGAATGAGAACTTCGAGGACACGTCCAGAAGTGACATGATGACTTTGTTGGAAACCAGGTCAATTGTGTGGTGGAATGGTGTTGTTGCTTGGAGAAGGTAAAAAGGTAAACAAACATATACGGATCGAGGACCACCCGGACACCACGTCCTTTACTATGGAGGGGGAGACTGAATCTTTGATTCAAACTACAAGTGAGTCACAAACAATTGGCAGTTGATTGGAGCACACGAACGAATATAACACGTTACAATAACCGGTCGATTTCCGAGATGAGCTTGTCAGCGTAGTAGAGGGGCTCAAGCAGCGAGTTGCTCTCCTTGGACTTGAAAGAGTTGGAAAGCTTTGCATACGAGGACAACAACGACTTCTTCATGAAATTCCCCACTGAGCTGTTCTTGCTTGGTGAGCCAGAAATCTCCTGAGATATCACACTATACTCAACTGGACACTCATTCTCGTCGCCCGGTAGCTCATGTGTCTCTTGAGAGGGAGCAGTCATCTCTGGATGTGTGTAGTGGTCTCCTGAGTCAATGATAAACCCAAAGAGTCTCTTTCTCAATGTCTGAGAGTGGAGAACAGACCTGACTGCCTCTAAGTAAGTCTTGTAGTTAGCACCGGTCACCCTCCCAACATCAAAGAGAATCTTGACATCGTGGTACAACTCTCTGGTGACAGCCACTTCCAACTTCTCATGCTCAATGGCTTCATTTAGATCCAACACCACAAATGAATCCTCAGTGCCATTGGTTGTAACGACTCCAACCTGTCCCAGGTTCATGATGGTCAAATGGCTTCTGGAGCATTTTGCCGCATTCAAACACTCCTTCTGAGTCTCTCTCAAGGCAGAACACAGAGAATGAAACCCAACTGGGTAAGCACCATCACTCACAACATCAACCAATGTTCTCCCTCCCAACTTTGGCACCAATCCCAAGGTGAAGAGGTCGTTGAAGTACACCTGTGCCACCGGGTCATCAATGTGCCCAACCAAAGCCATACCGCTGTTGCACAATTGCAACAAGTGCATTCTGGTGTTGACCAAGCCTCTGGTCAAGAAGTATGGCTGTACAGAGACACTTCCGCTGTACGTGTGTCCACTTCCGTGTGAGACTGACCGACTGACAGAGCGTACTGGGGCGAGCGGCTTGACATGTGACACGTTGGCGTTCATCAAGACTTGCAAGCGGGCGACTGGGTGGTGCAATGGCTTCATCTTCTTGCCAGCGGGAGGAGCTTCCATGCCATTCTTGGTGTTGATCCAGTGGGAACAGGCCTTGGTCTGTGTGGCGTCTGTGATGAAGGACGGGCCGGCGATGATGAGCACCTTGTCGCTGTTGGTGTCGCTGTGGAGCTGGGAAGAGAGGCGGACACGGGCGGTTCGGATGGACTCCTTCAGAAGAGGACTCAAAGGGCAGAGAAAGTCCTTGATGACGTCTGGCTGGGTGATGGCGGCCTGTGTGCGCTCTTGAAGGTGGGCGTTAGCGAGGGGACGATACACAAAGAGCAGGGCAGGGAAGGGCGATGCAGCGGTGTTCAAGTACCAGTGAGACAATCGTTGGCGGCAAAGCTCAGCACGGAGCCCCAAGAAGCCACTCTCAAAGTCGACTTCTGTGACATTCTGGCGTGGTTTGCTGTTGTTTGTGGAGTGTTGATGATGGAGAGAGTCAGAGAGAGATTGGGGTCTTAACTATGGCAGATCTAAGTGACACGGCGGTAGATGGCAGATTCATTAAGCCCGTGGAAGTTCTACAAATAAACAAGATCTTGTATAGATAATTGTATGATAGCCATCTCACAGGGTGAATCAGTGCTCAGAGCTTCGTGGTAATCCGTACTTGGCCAAAATCCCCTGTCTCTTCTTTTCCACCGCCTTTGCGCTGGCCTCATTCAAGCCATCAATCTCGGTCTGAAGCTTCAGGAACTTTCCATATGGATAACCAGCGTACTTGCACCAGCAGATAACAGCTGCTTCCTCACCAGTGAGCTTGTAGTCATGCACCAAACGTTTCCACTCCTCTTGTCTTCTCTTCTTCACATCCCTTTTTCTTTTTCTTTGCTTGGTGGTCAGACTAACATCATTGTCATCTGAGGAAGAGTCAGTGACATCCGACACTCCAAGTCCTTCTTCATCATTATCATCATTGTCGTTATCACCATCATCATTATCAGCATCATTAGATACATCAATAGCATCAGCAGTAGATTTTGCAATATTCTGAGTGGACGAGACTTGGGTGGCCTCTTTCCCAGCTTCTCCCTGAAACTCTCTAGCTTCAGCTCCTTCTTTCCCAACCTCGTCCATTGGTGCCTGTGCAAGTTGGTAACCACGTCCTTTCTGCAACTGAGCTTGACCTTTATCAACAAGTTCCCGTAGATGGGTCATGAAAAGATCGTCCTGTTCCTCACTTTCTTCTTCACTCTCTTCAGCAAGTCTCATTTCTCGTTCTCGTTCACGTTGCACAGTAAGTTCTCGAAGCTGTCTCTCACGTTTCTCTTGAATCTCCCTATCACGTTTCTCTTGAATCTCCCTTTCAAGTCTTCCTTGAATCTCCCTTTCAAGTCTCTCTTGAATCTCCCTATCAAGTTTCTCTCGAATCTCCCTTTCAAGCTTCTCTCGAATCTCTCTTTCAAGTAATTTCTCAGCAATTTCATTTTCACGTTCTTCTTGAAGCCTTTCAGACTTCTCTCTTGAAAGCTCAAGCTGAACCATATTCCGAACTTCTGCTGCGAGGAGCTTTGCCATCTCTTTTGAGTGTCTCAGTTCTGTTGCACGCTGCATTGTCATCTCCTCAGGCTCTCTCGGTTCTTCACCATGCTGTACCGCAATCTCCTTGATCTTTCTTAGTTGATCTGAACGCTGTTTCACCATATCCCCAGAACCAAGATCTTTTGAAATTTCGGGTTCCATTGCAGATTCATCAGAAGAGTCTTCTGACACTGTCTCCGGACCTTCAATATCGGGCTCCTCTGTAGGTTCCCGAGAAGAGTCTTCTGACACTGTTTCTGGACCTTCAACAGGGTCTGGGACAGCTGCAGCCATCTTTCGAGTGGCTTTTTGTTTCTGCAGTCGAATCTGGCCTGACAACACCCTCAGATTTGCCTCGTATTCACCATCTGAGGCAACAAATCCAACAATGTTCTCTTTCCACACACCACTGCGCCATACGAGAGAATTGAGCCTCCTGAGCAGAGCCTTTGGGTCAAAAGTGTGAGCTTTCGACTGTTTATGAATGTGCCGCATGAAACGTGAGTGAAGATCATCCATAACGGCAGCATATACCTTATCTTGAGGACTCAATGTCAGTATACCAGAAGATACGGCAAGAGAAACCAGCAGTGACTTCTCAAAATGAGACAAGTAGATATGGATCTTCTTCTGCGTATGTGGACCTCCTTCATGTTTTATACCACCATTCGCAACCTCATCATGTGGGGGAGCTGATGCCTGAGTATGAGAGTTTTCAGAAAGCACAATGCCTTGCGTTGGTTGATGTTCAAGTACACGAGGAGTAGACAGTCGTGGGGAGAAGGAAGACATGAATTGCGGAGGGGTAGAACCACTCTGTGGAGTTGAGACGTCATGTGAAGGAGCAGTCCGAATTCGCTTCACTGGAGGCAATGAATCGATGCTCTGTGGTGTTGATGTTCCAAAGGGAATGGTTGGAGTGGCTGGAGCTCTTGGTCTAGGAGACACTGACGTGATGGATCGATTGGATGTACCCTTAGAACTCTCTGGGTGTGTGCGAACTGTTCCTTGTGGCAGGATCTTGTTTCTGGACATGTCGAAGATGGCAAATGATGGAACAAGAGGCCTGGCCAATCAATAAGAGAAGGCGAAGATGAAGATGAAGTTGAGGATGAGGATGAGGATGAAGATGAAGATGAAAATGAAGATGAAGAAGTGTCGTTGGTTGTTCTTTAGGAGAAGTGACGCGTAGTTGAGAGAGGTCTGGCTCCCTTGCAAGTTTCGCGAATCCGGAGACTCGAGGCGCTCAAAGTACCCAGCCATGGCACCCAAAACATACACATTATCAGACGAAGAACAGCGCTAAATCGAACAAAAATGAACCAGAAGAGATCAGAGACACTCATAAGTATGTGAAGATGGTCAAGTCTGCGAAAAAAGTGTGCTCTCACTAACAATAACGACAGAGAAAGTGGACACGAACACAGAGTTCCTCATCGCGAGACTCACCAACATGATTGCTCTTTCGGTACGTCTTTTACCCATTTGAATCGTACTCTGGACACCCATGAGCTCATACTAACACGAATCCAGGCATCTACAAGTTCACAGGAAGTTCAGGCATCTGAAATGCTACAGATTGAGTACAACACATCGATGATTGTCCGACTTGTCGAGGAGCTTCTCAGTGTCTCCAGAACACTCAAGGAAAACTGGATCTTGGGACAGCTACCGAAGTCGAATGAAGAAGACGAGAAGGACCTTACTACAGGGATTGAGGACAAGATGAATGCAGTCCTGCAGAGAATACTGCAGACGAAGAAGTTTGATGAAGAGGTTGACGAAGACTCCAGCGACGAGGAAGAAGAGGAGGAAGTCGAAGAAGATGAACAGGAACAACAGGAACCAGAAGTGCTACCAGAAGGACTTCCCGAGATCATTGCAGAGGTCATTCCTGACATTAAGCAAGAAGTCAAGCTTGAGAATGGACAGGATCCACTTGCGCAGAACTTGTTCCCAGATCTGCTGGACGAGAAGAAGGTGAACACAGCCGTGAATGCCGACGTGAAGCAGGAGCTGGACATAAAACTCGAGGATACAGCAGGTCTGAATTCGAATACCATTACAGACGCAATTAATGACACAGCCATCAAGAATGATGTTGCGCTGGATGCCATTGAGATCACTGATACTGCTGGTGTGCTTGGAGACTATGACTTTGACAACTTCGGAATGGTAGATGACCAGGACAACGACATCATAATGATCGATTGAGAGCCTCAGGAAAGATCAGCTAATGTCAAGTAATGAAAGACTATTTATTTTAGCCTACATGATTAGGTAAGCCATCGCGCTTTTTTGCAGACACCGCTATGGTTCAAGATGATCTCTGTACTCTTAAGACACACACACTCTTTCTTTGATATCTAGACTACAATATCTCTCCAACAATGAGCAGCCAGGACCTGTCCCAACAACCTCCCTTGAAGAAACAGAAAGTCGAGAAAGTTGCATCCAGCCAGACCATCAACCAAGATGTGTTCCGTCTGTCTCAAACACTGTCGAGCACAGGGAAATCAGCACAAGCAGCATCGTTACAACCCACCAAGATTGTGATCAAGAAAGGGGACAAGATTGAACGCCGTGTCTCCCAATTACTACGAACCATCGTCGAGAAGAAAGAACCAGCACTAGTGATGAGCTCAGGTGGGGCGATTCAAAAGCTCGTGAGCATCGTGGAGATTGTCAAGCTTCGGTTGGCTGAGGAGAAGGAGCAGAAGTTTGAACAGCTGAACAAGCTAGATGTCTTTGAAACAACGGTCAAGAAGAGCGAGATACTGGACAAGTCAGTGAGGACTCCAGTGTTTTACTGTCTTCTTCGACATGCAAGAGAAGAGGAGGTCGAGAAGGAGCTGAGCGAATGGACAAGACAGGCTATTTGACAGATCACCAGTGGATTTGAGTCAACAGTGTGCAACTAGGTCTTAATATTACCGAAGAAACCGCTTAACTGCTTAAACCAGTACCAATAAATACCCACTAAGTTTAATAAAAGTTCAAAATTCGATAAAATTTCAGTCACGTGATAATCACGTGCATGTTTTATCACCGAGTCCGGAAAACGACGAAAATAACGAGTGCATAGCAAAGCGCGAGTGGTTTAGCGGTAAAATTCAAAGTTGCCATCTTTGAGCCCCCGGTTCGACTCCGGGCTCGCGCATTTATTTTTTCTTCCCCTCTCAAAATCAGAACACGTGACTGTGCACGTGCGCCCCAGCCCCCTGTCCCCAACATGTGTGTCCCGAACCGCGAATTTCAGCTCAACTGGCAATTTTTGGCGGGTCATCACCGGGCCAACCGAAGTGGCACATGTGGGATTTATCCGGGACCCAACACGTTTCCTTGTCCAACACCAACAGAATAGCAATCAAACCCGCAGAACTTGTACTTAAGACCTCCCTTGTCATCACAGACCACACCACCCCAACTTCCACCACTGCCATCGAAACGACTCAAGGCTCTCCCTCCCTTTTCAAGAGGTTTGTGTCATCAGATTTCAATTGCTCCCCGCCTCCCGACAGCACCCACAGCCACCACCTCACTACCACAACATGTCATTTCTGTTCAGTTGGATGGATCTGAAGGCCCTGGATATCAGGAACAACGTGAATGAGGTTCTGAGCAAGCTATCGCTGGCGCAGTTCCCGCAGACGGTCTCGTTGAAACAGCTCCTTCTGGGTACCTCACCGCCTAGATTCGAGGTGCTCGACATCATTGATCTCCAAGAAGGTCGCTTCAAAGGCCTCTTCAAGTTCCAGTACCATGGTGAGATGGATCTCACGCTGAATTCATGTATTGAGATCAACGCTCTCAGACTGATCGACTTTGATCGCTTCACAAGACCACACTTTGTGCTGGCTGATAAGTCTACTGTGTTACCAGTGGACTTCAAGCTGCGCAACGTCCGCATAGATGCTTTCTTGACTGTTGTCTACAATGGCAAGAATATCACAGTTGTTTTCAACGATGATCCGATCATCGAGTTGGATATTCAAACTTCGATTGATGAGCTGTTGGATGAGGAACTTTTTGAGACGATGAAGAGCGACACCTTGGCCATGGCTACAGAGTTCTTGAAGCAGGACTTACCAGAACTCATATCACAGGCAAGGCTCTTCGACGATGATCAGCAAAAGGTCTTGGAAGAGAATGTCAAGAATGAGATGGTCACAGTTCAGCCAACAAGAGCCAGAGTGTCCATTGACGACGAGCCAACAGTGGTTGCTCATGAGCTCGATCATAACATGTTCAACACCTTTTCTCTTGGACCACAAGGATTCGCTGATGTTGTTCAACGAGTATCCCTCGCACAAGAACAATACCAGAACTTACTCATTCCAGAGCGCAACACCGGCGTGAAGAAGAGAAGATGCATCAAGCTTGGAAAGAAGAAGCCAACGACATCCACAAAGTCAACTCCAACTTCCACTCCCACTAAGCGTCCACAGACACCTGTCCCACAACTGACACACACTACTACATCCACAGCTCAGACTATTTCACACACCTCCTCACCTACACTCATCGAGTCGAGTGAATTCATCCACAGCACAATCGAGGAGTACTTGGCCACACACGAGACACTCGTGTTTGACGACTCTGACAGATCTTTTGCCCTAGAGGACCCTTATGAGAACATTCTCCACCCGATGGACATTGCTGCCGACTATGAGGCTGATGAGATTCTAAAGAGGCTGAACTCTGAGTCGAAGCTGAGACCAAGAGGTGCTAGTTCGAACTACATCAAACTCGATGAGTTTAGAAAGCTGGTGGATAAGAAGCAGGTGGCATGACGCATGATTTACATTGGATAGACGAGCTCTATCTATTACGACACTGATGATTTGACTGAAATAAACAATTGTATGAATGACTAAAGCTACGTAGATCTAAAAAGGATATGGTAATATTAGAAGGCAGGCGTACAGAGCGCGTAGGGGGTTGTCCAAGACGTGGTGGAGAGCCCTTGGTATAGACAGGAGATCAGTTTTCAAAACCAAAAGAAAGTCACAAGTCAAGATTCCCATAGATCAAAGGCTGGACCCATGTTTAGAGTCAGCTCTTCGTTGTTCAACCAAAAAAAAGAACCCAACAAGGTTCACACGTCATCATCATCAACCAACAAAAAAAAGGGGGTGCCTTACCGGATGACACATGGACATAAACCGGATGGTTGGTATGGGAGGTCGGAATGGAGGTGTAGGAAGATTCAGTTGGATCTCACAATGCAAGACGGGTATAGAG
The DNA here is from genome assembly GCA_030563065.1 of Petasospora veronae. Classification (NCBI taxonomy): domain Eukaryota; kingdom Fungi; phylum Ascomycota; class Saccharomycetes; order Phaffomycetales; family Wickerhamomycetaceae; genus Petasospora; species Petasospora veronae. The sequence continues at coordinate 108,439 of JAKUBA010000008.1, read as the reverse complement.
AAAGAAGCACAATAACCAGATGATAGTGTGTGTACTTCCATTTGAATGTGTGTGGGCGTAAGTGTGTAGTGCACTCAAAAGAATGTTATTCTCAAACGGTCAAACACCGGAAGCTTTGGAACAACACCAACAGCACAGATGATCAGGTTGATGATGAAGAGTTGTAGATCATAGTGTGAGTAGTGTGTTGTGCAGAGGAATAGTCCGATTGGGACACCAACGAGGAACTTCTTCGTTGGCGTGTAGAAATCACCTTCATCCATCTGTTCCCACATTGTGAGGTTGTCATAGGCACCAGAGTTGAAGTCGAAGGGGATACCCTTGACAAAGTGGAACATGAGGTACGAGCCAATGACATATGTACCGTTGGTCAAGGACCAGGAGATGTCGTTGGAGACACCAGGCACGAGGTTGAAGAACGTCTTGAGGAACACGATGATGACAATGTGGATCACCCACGCGCCTTTGGAGTGGACCCAGTTGGCGTTGAGGTTTGGTTCTGTTTCCTGGTCGATCTTCTCCTCAAATGTCTCCTCCTCAACGTGAGAGATGATGGAGGAGGAACGGCGACGGTGTGTGACACCAGCAGAGCTTGGGGAGAGTGAGCCTGGGGCGGGATCTTGTGGCTGGGTCATTGGGGAGTGGTGTGCTTTGTATGGAGCGGTGTGTAGGCGAGAAGAGGACAGCGTGTGTTCAGAGAAGCGGGAGCTGGGCCTTCAAATAGTCGGATCAGGATAGGGGCGAAATGTGTGTTTCAGCAAGGTCAGTGGCAAATGCGATGCTGTAAACGAGCTGAACGAAGCAGAGGAGGCGGGGGAGGACACGTAAGCGAGATGTTCGGGTGTCCGTGAGTGGTTGGTAAGAGCTGATTGGCAGAGGATGTCCGGGTGCAAGAGCGTGGTTTGGTGGCGTGTGAAGGCGGTGAAGGTGGAGTTGTTGTTGCTGCTCGTTTGATGAAGTGGGTTCTGGAGCCCCCTTTTTGGGACATCCGGGAGGTCAGAGGTCGGAGATTGCCTGATTTGGCGATTGCCCGATTGGGGTGTTTATTGTGGTTTTTGGGAACTCAGCGACGCGTCATGACAACAAGAACAACAACAACATCAACAGCATCAAGATTCAACACCAACAACTGAGAGACCAGCAGCTTCCGACAACCCCAATGTCAAACATCAGGCGCGAGCTGGACAAGAACCTTCAACGGTACGAGCGAAACCTCGTCCTGAACAAGCTCACACCCAATAGAAGAACAACGAGCGACCTTCCCTCATCTCTCAGAGCAGGAACACGATCATCGTCAAGAAGAACCACACCGGGAAGACTCGGCAGAAGGCCAGGACACAACGACTCGAACATTGTGACATCCCCTATCAAGTCGTTGAGACGCTACAGATCCGGTTCCAGCGATGGAGAACAGGCTTATGGTGGTGATGATGATGCTGCAGGAGATGATTACAACAATGACAATGGCAACGACAATTACGAAGAAAACGAAGATCACACACCGGAACAAACACACGAGCAGGACAAGAACCAGGTGGGTAGCATCACGGTCAATGTTCCACTCAAGGACTCACCAAAGGAGCCAATGAGGAAGGGCACACCCAAGACCCTCAGTGCCAAAGCATCCAAGAAAGACGACCGTCCTCTCACTCCACACATGGCACCCCTGCAACCACAGAAGTCAAAGTCTTTCACACTGTTCAGAGACATCGTCAGCCTTCCAGCCCCTCCTACAAACATCCCTGATGACGACTATGACGATGACTTGGGTAAGGGTAATGCAAATGATACGTTGTTGAGTGACATCCCCAGTGATCTTCTTAGTCCGGAGAAGCACATCTATCCACAGGAGAACTTGACATCAGCAAAGAAGAAACCGAGAGCAGAGGAGACAGCTTCCAACCATGAGACATCGCGTGCCAGCATACACCCCAAATCACCATTATATCCAAACATCAGCTCTTTAAGACCTTCCGAAGCAGATGAGAGTGCCTCCAAGGCGTCAATCTTCCCCAACATTACCACCCATTCTCGCTCAACAAGTGCTCACAAATCAGCCCCGGTGTCCCCGATCAAGGCCAAATCTCAGACCAAGTCACCTATCAAGGCCAGATCCCAGACCAAGTCACCAATCAAGCAGACTGAGCTTCCACCAGCAGCTTTCCCAGATATCCTATCACCACAGATCACACGAACCAAGAACCAAGCGGCTTCAGGATCACCACTCCGCTCCCCAGCTCGTCGTCTGCTAGGTACATCTACCACACTAGGCCAAGTCACAGAACCAAGGGGCGTGCTTGACCTTGCACAGTTCGACTCCAGTGATGAAGACCCTGTACCAGAACTGACAGTGCCTATTGATATGGGCGAGATCAATGACTCAAGTACGTTGATGAGTTTCAAGAAACATCAACTGGGTGAGATCATGGGCCGTCCTGTGATTGCAGTCAGCCCGAAGCGGAGAAGAGTTGATGGTGACAAGCAGAAGTCGATATATCCTGATCTGACACAGACGAGAACCACTGACCACATCACCGAGGTCGAGAAGACAACTATTGATGCATCATCACGCATCATCAATACAGATCTGTTGAACAGTTCGCTTGTCACCGGTGTGAAACTTTCAAGGACATCGCTGTACCCATCCCTCCTTTCGCCCGTTTCCAAGCCAGAATCTACGAACGGGCCAGAGGACGAGGTTTTAGGGGACGCAGACCACTGGACTGCAGCTCAGTGGTCTCGCTTCATTGAATACTACGACAAGTTTGAAGCGCAGGGACGTGACTTCACGGTGTTTGGAGCAAAGGAGCTCGAGTACCTCCGCTGCGATGAGGAGGAGATCGTGCTCAAGATCGGTTTCTACAAGGAGTTCAAGGAGAGCGAGAGTCAATAGTAATAGTAACAGGAGCACAACCACGGACTAGTACAACCACACGCTATAAATAACCCGCAAACTAAACCCTGCGAACCAAAACGAGACACAAACACGAACGCGGTATGCGCCACAAAACAGGCACGCAGATCTTCGCGAATCGAGCCAGTCGCGATTTTGTTGAGATCTGAAACCAAAACACTCCTGCGTCACCACTGAATTCACCCACAATTCGCCCCTTTTGGCAGCTGAACTTCGGCTCCCTCTCGCTCTTTCAACACGTATTTTTGCTCTTCCACTCCCCGGTACCCACCGCAGTCACTCCCTTGGAAGTCCACAAACTTTTACACTCTTTTTTCTCGCTCTTTTCACCCCTCTACGCCCCCAAACAGCCTCACATAGCCTCATCAGGTCAACACGATACCCACCATCACCAGGACCTCCCCAGTTCAAATGGACGACACTGTTCTAACACAGCTCCTTGAGCTGGAAATCAAGTTCGCAGAGGCACAGAGTATGCTCAGCTCAGAGAACCAGACTGAGCTTCTCCTGTCCCACCTCGAGATCTTCACCTCTCAGTCCTCAGGCACATCCAGTCCAGAGATCTCTCTTGAAGAAGTCAAGGACATCCTCACCCAGACAGGTGCTTTCAACCTTGCTCTGAACTGCTCTACCTGTCACCAGTCGCTCTTCTCAGATGATGAATGCGCACAGAACGGAACACTCAGCGACTCACTCCTCCCATGTTGTGAAAAGATGCTTTCCACATACCAGGACTGCTCCGACCTAGAAGTCGCATTCTGGTGGTTCTGTCTCTCCTCTCCATCCAACTGCATCCTCACTCTGCCTAACTATACCAGATTCATGATCACCAACGGCGTCCCACCAGCACTCAGAGACAGACTCTGGGGTGTGTTGACCCAGGCAGCCGATGCACAGGGCGAGGTCGACGACTACATGAAGACACTCTACGATTCGCTCAACATGGACTCCTGTCCTGACATTGGTATCATCACCAAGGATGTGAGTCGCACTTTCCCTGAGCTGTCCATGTTCAACGAGTATGACATCAAGGTCATGTTTGAGAAGATCTTGAATGCATACAGCATCTTTGACTCAGACATGGGATACTGCCAAGGCTTGCAGTTCATTGTTGCTCCTCTGCTGTTCCACTTCAAGGACGAGCTCAAGACATTCAATGCCCTTGTTCGACTGTTTGAGATGAACAAATTGAGAACTATCTATGACAATGAGATGTCAGGGTTGAATCTGTGGTTCTACCAGTTTGAGAAGATCTTTGCGGATGAACTCCCAGAGCTCAGTGAACACTTTGCCAGTCTTGACATCGATATGCACATCTTCCTTTCGCAGTGGATCTTGTCCTTCTTCTCCATCACTATCCCATTCAGCTTCTTGGTACGGATGTATGACATTGCCCTTTTTGAAGGTGTCAAGGAGACCCTTCTTCGTGTTGGAATTGTCGTTCTGTCCCAGAATGCCAAACTTCTCAGCACAATTGACGAGCCGGAGCTCATCTACCAGCACCTTCTCTCTGAGAACTGCTGGGGTGTCTTCCAGAACGATGTGGACTGTTTTATCAACTCACTCACTCAGCTTCCAATCACCAACTTCACATCTGAGCACTTGAGCAAGCTTGAAGAACAGCACACCAACACCGAGAAGGCCCACACTTCAAACAAGTCCTTCTTTAACAAGTTCATTGCCACGTTCAAGTCCACTGCCGAGTCTGTCTTGTCTGCACCAACTGCTCTCTCAACTGCATCATCAGATTCAGAGGCACGCAGACAGAGCCTATTCTCCAACGCAACAAGCTCACAGTTCTCCATCAACGAGGACTTCGAACTTGTCGAGAACTTGTACAAGCTCTGCCTGGAGAAAGGCATCAGTGATCCACTACTGGAGAAGGTCAAAGAGAGATTGTACACTGAACAGCAGTCTGTTTCATCGTCATGATCAACTGGTCGTGAATTGCATTTGGGTAACATTGGTCATCTCAACAGGTTTGGGATGCAACTACAAGCATTTTAAAGGAATGCATATCATATTATTATCATTATAGGTGTGCGGTAGTTAGACATTAGCTGATGAAGGGTATGCAAAAGTGTGGTCATGTGTCATGCAATTGGGGTGTGTTTCTTGGGTATACTCTCAAGCAGAAGGGACAACGGTCTTGACGTTGGCCAAGTCGTTGGTCTGGCAAGAATCAAGGTTCTCCTCCTTCTTGAGATCATCAATGTGTGTTCTGGAGACCTCAACGTCGTTCTCATCAACAGTGTAGTTGGACGAAGTTGGCTCAAACTCGGCATCGCTGCCCTTCTCCTCCTCATCACGGTCAGTCTTCTTCTCGTGTCTACCGATTCTCAACCACCAGATGAAGTGAGATGTGAAGATTCCGATCTCCATGGCTCCGACAATACAGTAGAGCACAATTCCCATGATGTCAAACTCTCTAGCGTATGCCAATGACAGGGCAGAGAAGAAAGCACCGGAGAAGTCTAAGGTCAAGAAGACAAAGTTGATTCCAACAACCTTACCTTGTCTCTTGGCCAACTCAAAGTATGGAGGAACCAAACCAATGGCAAGAAGCACAGAGGCAATGACACCAAAGACGAGAGAAGGCCAGCTGGTACCATTGTCGTAGGCGTTTCTGCATGGGATGATGAATCCAGCCTCAAGAGCAATAGAGATCAGCACAAACGAACTGACAAGTGCAACTTGTATCTTCTTAGACTTCTGGACCGGTGGGTAATACAATGACTGAGCCCATGTGACAACACAGAAGAATGTGAATAACTGTGGCTGGATCATGAGTGGGATGCTCGAGCGTCTTGAGACGAAGTAGATGGAGAACGGAACACCTGAGGCGGACCAGAGGAAGAGCATGATAGGCTGGAGACCCTCGCAGTTCTTGTTTCTGAAGTTGTGGATGATCTGTGGGATCATTTGGATGCACCAGCACACCGTTCCAATGGTGGCCAGGATGTTTGCAGTTGGGGTCTCAGAAACCATATTTTGGAAGAGAGATCAAAGAGAGTTGGCGCTGTGTGTGGGGGAGAGATGTGCAGGACAATGAAACGGTTTCTGCAAGTGAACGATTGAAACACAATGACAACAGCAGCAAGGGAGTGATAAGATCTGTGGTGGACAACCTCTGGATTGACGATGGGAGCGGTGGTGTGTTCTTTAGCACCAAAAAGAGTAAAATTCTCACAGCACAGTCGTCTTCTTAAGTACTTTTGCACATGCTGCTAATTTCCCCCGGAATTTCTCACCCCCTTGAAAATCTTTTTCCGCGCTCCTCCGCTGTGGGCCAGAACATTTCTTTTGCGGGAGTTCCGAGTTGCCGGATTGGGAAGGACGTAGCGCGCACGCCACAAAAACCCTGCGTCTGGGCCCCATTCTTGACTGTTTTTTCACGTGTTTGACGTGTTTAGCGGCGGAGACAATGGATCAGGAGCTGGAGAAGACTCTTAGGTCTTAGGTGCTTATTGACAGCTCGGTGTGAGGTTTCAAGCGCAATTGAGTCATTAATGGCGGATCAGTGGCTACTGCTCGCTCTGTAGCCACAACATACCCTTTCCAGAAGGTCAAGCCCACTCTATTCGTGCAAACTACAAGGTTGTAATCATTAAAACGTCCTGTTGAGTGGGTTGTTGTTGTGAAGGTGTAAGAGCTTTGAAATAACCCCGGGATCTCAAGCGCTTATTCAGGACTGGATGCGCACTGGGAAGGTCTCCTAAGCCGGGTCGTCTTCATCAAGGGTCAAGTCAACGATACCAACGCCCGGTGGGAGTTGATATGATGGGGCTGCTGAAACAGTAGGCCACTGTACTGAAGGACCAAAATCAATTTGGGAGCATCCTGGGATGTGGAAGTGGGTAGATGAAGCAACATGGACAGGAGGAGCGACATGCCTTGGAACGGGCGCGGTCGGAAGAGGAATGATTGGCCGGTTCATTGGTTGTACTTGTATGTCTCTGCCACTAGGCACACGTGGCATTGTGTACATTTGTATGTGGGGTAGTGTGTTCCCACCTTGATGACGGGGTTGCTTTCTGTGGTGAATCGCAGACGGATGACCTGGCTGAGCCAACACGAGGATGTCATTCGAGTTGTACGACCTCAAAACAGCAATGGCCTCAATATCTTGTGCTTTGAGATTTCTCGTCTTGTAACCAAGATCTGGTTTGCCCATCTGTAGGAAATGCTTTCTCGCGATGAGCGATGGAGATGTGTTGATGAGTCTGATGAGCATCTGGGAGGTGTAAGGGTATAGTGTACGGAACTCCTGGGATAGTGGCGTCTCGAGGCAATCAATCGCCCTCATATTAGCAAGATGATAGAGCTCAGCAGTTGGATAGTTGTTGGAAACGTAGTACTCCTTAAGAATCGGAATTCCACTCTGCACCCTAGTCTCCTGTTGAGATGGTGTTACACGTCTCCATATGAGCTTGGCCAATATGAGCAAGGGATCCTCTTGGAAAAGTCGTATGCATGGGTAGAAGTTCTTGTATATCTGTGTTTGAGTGATATCAGTGATTCCACAGAACCGACCTTCCATCTGAGTGCACTTACTGAGCGTGAAGTCCAATACCCGGGATTGGTGGAGTGCTGGCCCAAGTGCCTCGTTGGTGGTCATGATACGATGAATGATGATGAGCCCACTCAGGAAACCGACCCATTCTTCAGTATCGGACCAGAACTTCGGGTTGTATTCAAGTTCAGGATTGTGACGGAGTACTGCCATTATTGGTGCCTTGTTGGCCAAAATGATCCCCATGGCCTCAATGTATCCTGCACAATTTGGGCTCGGCGGCAGGTTGAAAATCGGTGAGAGGTCTGGAAAGGGATCATCAGACGGTGTATGTCTCTTGAAAGCCTCAAACTGCGCCATCTTGGTGGGGCTAGAGCGAATGGCGACCACGAGACCTCTGATATGTGCGAGAAGCATTGCAGCACTGATGAAACTTGGTGGTTGGGCAATCAGTAGGGCATCAATCAGACTTCGTTCTCCTCCAATCATGACAGGCACGTTGCAACAACTGAGGAGAATACCAATAGCATGTGTGAGAATGTTGAGAGGGGCTATTCTGGCAATGATATTCAAGCCCTCAATGTGGAACTCCTTCGTCCTCAAAGACAATGAAAACAACCCATCCTCCATGGTGAGAGTCTTGATTCTGTCTGCAAACCGATGGGTTTTTGCAATGTTGATGAACCGACGCGTGGCCTCAGTTGCAACATCCCCAGCAGGTCTGTCTGTATCAGGGAATAGCGACACCACAACCTCCCTGAACACGTTTCCATTCGTCGCACGGGCAATGAGAGCATGCCCCTGGGTACACTTCGTCCAGATCAGATGGATCTCCCTAACAGTTGGCTGACAGAGCATAGTCAGGATGTCTTTGAACACAGACCTTGACACGGTTCCCAGACCTTTCGTGAAATGATCAAAATTGCAAAGTTCCAGTTCTGTAGATGGTGGAAGGAGTTGGAGTAGCGCACGAAGATGTCTGCTCAGCCATGTGCCATACATGTCATCGGTGACTGCACAGAACTCGATCAGTTTGTTGACAACCTTCTGTGGATCTAGTTCAGACGAACTATGACGTGGGATGAGTGGAGATACTGTCGTAGTCATGATATCTTCAGCATTCGGGAGGTCACATTTGTATGGGGTGTACTCGGAAACACGGAGAATGAGACGGTTTTGCGGAGGTATTGTAGGGGTCGGAGGTTGCTGGATCTGCGGTTGTGTCTGGGCTTGTAGATGAGTGGAGTTTGGATGAGTTCGTTGATCTGGCCGCACTGATGAGCCCAGTTGTGGTAGTGGAGCTGCTCTCACATGTATTTGTTGTGGTATTGGAGGTGAACTCACTTGTGCTTGTTGTGGTAGAGGAGCTGGCTCAAAAGGAGGCGGAAGAACTGATGCTGTTGAGGGTGGTGGGACATCTGGTATTGGTGGAGCATCTGATATTGATGGAGCTTCTGGAATTGGTAGAGCTTCTGCTGTAGGTAGAGCTTCTGCTGTTGGTAGAGCTTCTGCTGTTGGTAGAGCTTCTGAAATCGGTAGAGCTTCCGGTACTGGTAGAGCTTCCGGTGCTGATAGAAGTTTCGTCTCGTCAATCTTTTCTCGCTTGATGGTGACTGGTTTCTTGAGCTTCCTCTCACGAATGAAAACGACTTCATCGTCACTATTGACGAGTTCAGGTTCAGGTTCAACAGAGACGGGTGAGATTGGTTGTGTTGGTGCACATTCTGCAATGACCTGTGTTGCAATGACGGGTGATACTAGCTCCCCAGCAGTCTCTTCTGTAGCCGCCTGCGTGGCACTAGAGCGAGTGTCCGACCTCCTGGTGCTCGACTCAATGTACTGCTCCAGAAACTTGCGCAGGGGAAGTCCAGAGTCCCGCTCAGTGATGAAGTTGTTCTTGACAGGACCAACCTTTGACATCTTGGTTGGCAGCACATACCACACACTGTCGCCACTCACAAGCACCGTTTTCACCGGTTTTGGAGGAGACAATGGCCGCCTGTCAGACATGAGCGTGTAACTGTGTGGATCTGTGCGCTGATTGGTGGAAATAGCGAACTTCTGGTGGACTTTTGGTGTTGTTTTGTCTCATGACTTCTTGATCTGATCCACGAATCGGTGAGGTTGGTTGGTGTTACGTAATACATCCCACGCGATTATGTAAGCGGTCACGTGATTTCATTAGTACTAGCAATATGTACTACTAGCTCCTTAGTCTCTTCACTGCGTCTCCAGAGTCCGATTCTTCTCGCGTTCTTCTGCGATGGACCATTCTTCTGGTGAATGGGTCAAGGCTCATATCGTCAGCGTCACCTGCGTTGTCGTAGCCGTTCTGGTACTCGAGCTCTTCGAGTTCATCGTCATCATCATCTTCGTACTCATCACCACTCAGCGACCCTGGCAACGCTGAGCATTGAGAAATAGCATTGAACGTAGCCATAACCAGATCGTCTCCCTTGCACACCCCGAAGAACTCCTCCGTGAACAACCGTTCTGTGGGATCATTGACCAAATCCGGCTCAGTCACCATGGGTAACAGCTCAAACTCCACTGCTGTGTCAAACTCCACCTCCTCCGCGTAACAATCATTCTCCAAGACACCAGTGGAGCTCACCTGTAGACAAAGCACATACCTCCCATTGTCTTGTAACAGAGCATGTGCACCTAGTGACGAGTAGGGCACATCGATGCCACTCTCACACTGATTGAACCACAGCACAAGTCCCGAGCTGAGCACAAAAACGTCCACTTCGATCGGAACAGCGTGATTGAGGGGTAGCAGCTGAAGAGCGGACGGGTCTGAGCACCTTAGCCACCATTTGCGCCCACCACCGTAGAGAACTGGTCGTTCTGGGAGAGAGTGGGACATGGGCTCCGCTCGACGGTGGACAATGAGCGGGTCACAGTTCTCTATTGTCGGGCGCAACGAGGTAATTGTCGGTATGGGCATGTTGTGGTGGGACATGTTGGTGTCTGTGCAGAGTTTCAGCGTGTTTTATGGAGTTTGGGCGGAGTTTTGATGCTTTTGGTGGAGTTTTGGTGTTCTCTCTCTCGATGGATCATGGTCGGTGCCTCGGTGAAAGCACCGGGATGTCCGGGTGTTTCTGGTACCTACATAGGAAACTGTTCTATAAAGCACTTTAAATAGCAGTTAAACACAGAAGTTAAGCTCTCTCAGAGTTGACGTACACCTTACGAGCATTTGCCTCGAATCCGTTGAACGGAGAAGCAGCAGCGGAGGTGTACGCGCCGATGTCGCTGAAGTAGATCCAGTCACCGACCACAACGTCTCTGCCCAAAGTGGTCTCTTTGGCAATGCAGTCGAGTCCGTCACAAGTTGGGCCCCACAAAGACACAGTGTACTTGTTCTTGGACTCCTTGTTGAACAGGAACTCGCCGTTGTGCGACAACACGTGTGGAATCGGCTGCTGGTGGTCAAAGAGGATGCAGTTGAGGTTTCCATAAACACCGTCGTTGACATAAACCATTGCCTTATCGTCCACAGCACGCTTAGCAATGACATGGGTGGCCAAAGTGAAGGCGTTGGCAACAAAGTAACGACCTGGCTCGGCAATGATGGACACACCGGAGGAAACTGGGAAGTAGGTGTCCAAAGCAGTTCTGAGGGCGTTGGAAGCTGGCACAAAAGTGTCAGCGGAGAACCCACCACCAACGTCCAACATGGACATGTCAAAGCCCAAGGAGGCACCCAGGTCGAAGACACCACGGGCATCGCGGACAGCCTGGAACAAGGCAGAAGTGTCAGAAGCACCAGACCCAACGTGGAAGGAGACACCGGCAATATCGAGGTCCAACTCCTTCGCGATGGACAACAGTTCTGGCACAGACTCCAATGGCGCACCGTACTTGACCGACAGCTGGCATTGAGCAGAAGAGTCATCGGTGATGATTCTCAACAAGAGCTTACACCCCGGATGGAACTTCTTGACCTTGTACAACTCATCGGCGTTGTCAAAAGTGGTCAAGTTGATCTCGTTCTTGCTTGCAAAGCGAAGCGAAGAGGAAACCTTGCATGGGTGGGCATACACGACTCTGGAAGCATCGACTCCAAGGTCCAACACAGTCTCGATCTCACCCTTGGAAGCACAGTCAAAGTTGACACCGTAGGAGGCCAACAACTTCAACACCTCAGTGTCTGGGTTGCACTTGACAGCGTAGTATGGGTGAACACGTGGCAGCTGGGTCTGCCAGAGCTGGAGAAGACGCTCGACCTTTCCGAGGTCACAGACGAAGAATGCATCCTCTGCACCTGGCTCGCAGGTGGAGTGGTCAACCTGTGAGATCTCGTGCTGGAGGGCATTGCCAATCATCTCCTCGGACTTGACAGTGGTGATGGCAACAGCAGCAGGAGCAGGAGTGGAAGCAACGGCAGATGGAGCCATTCTAAGCTTGTCAAACTGGACATTCAAAGCTCTTCTGGCGACATCAGATCTTCCAGACTCGGCCTGAAGCAGTTCAGCAGCAAACACGCGGTGGTCGAGGGAGTTCATGTCGGTGTGGAGCAGGTTGACTGATGGACGGAAGGACTGTGCTCTCTTTCCAGCGCTCTCTGCGAGGCGCAAAACGTTTGACTTGGACAGTTTGGTGGTGTAGACTCCTTGGGATAAGCCAGGAGCACGAAAGGGGAAGGAATGGAGATCAAGAAGGGAGATGAGGTCCCTGGGTGGCGATGGGGTTACGAGGACTTCAGGCGGCAGCTCTCGTTGTTTTGGACGGATTCAACTGAGGGAAAGTCAGCTGGGAAGGATGAAGAGGGTGTGAGGAGTGTGTTGTTCGCTGATTGGCCGAATGATGGGCTGTTTTGCTTGTGGTGCAGTGGATGAGCCCTCTTTGGTTGGAGAAGAAGGTTCTCTGCACTATAAAATTCTGACTTGTGAAGACTGGAGAGGAGCTGGGACGACGGGGAAAAGAGGTCGAGAAAGCTCTGGAGCAGCCGAGTGTAATGGGACTGGTTGGAAGATCTGGATCGAGTTGGATCGGTGGTGAGTTGGGAAAACAACGCGTACCGCAACTTGTTTTGCATGTGTTTTCGCAGAATTTTTCACTGTTGACTCAGTTTTTTTTTTTTTTTCTCTTGGCCTTCCCCCATAGTTAAGGGCCCACACCCCTAGATTTGGAGTAAGTCTCTGCTTTTACCACACAAATACCCACAGAAACCGCAATCTTACTGTTCTCAATATTAATCCATATATTACAAGCTTATCACAGCAAGAATCCAAAAAAAAGAAAAGAAACAAACCACCGGCTGCCTCTCAGGGCCAGCTTAAATCCAATAATCCCAAAGCACAAAGTCACTTCTCCTTCGCCTCAACCTCTCCTCCACAGCTCAGGCACCGGTACGCTAGCACCACCGAGCCGTCCTCCTTGGTCACCTCAAGCTTACCTCTGCTCTCCATGGCCAGCCACTCGCCCTTCGCTGGGATCCGACAGCACTTCTTCTCAACGCAGCGGGCGCCGGTCTTCTTGTATCTCAGTCCACAGGAGTTACACAGCTGCCCAGCCAATACGGACCACGACGGACGCCAGCATGGGGATTGGTCGGTCCCACAGGAGATGCAGACACGCTTGTATGAGTTGTGGTGGTGGATCGTGTATGTGTGGTTAGGCCCCTTGTGTGTCTGTGTGTGGATGAATGCGGTGGTGGTGAGTGGTTGTTGGTCGAGCTTGTGATGGCCTGTCCATGTGCGAGATGGTGATGATTGTGGGGTCTTGTGCTGATGTGAGTGCTGGTGGCTGTGTGGGGTGGATGGTTGTTGTGCAGGTGTGGCAACTGGGGATGTGGGGGACTGGTGGGAGGAGTAGGTGTAGTTGGATGTGTATGATTGTAGACCCATTGGAGAAGCGTTCTTGGATGAAAACGGCGATTGAGTAGTCTCTGAGACTCTGCGTGGACGGTAGTATGGGTTCTCCTTCTTCTGGACCATCTTTGCGCTGATCTTGGAGGTGAACTCTGGCTTGGTGGCACCGTTGTCAAGCTGTTCCTTGAGCTCAGTGAGGAAGATGGCGTCGTTCAGGAGTTCAAAGCCTGGCTTGTCAAAGCGAAGCATGTTCTTCAAGTTGCTGAACTTCTCAGGGAAGTTTTTCTCGATCCAAATCTCCAAGTTGAGTCTCCAATCGTCATCGTTGACACATGTGTCTGGGAAGTCCAAGGAGTAGTGCGACAAGCCATGGTCAGCGGTCTTGGTCAGGTACTTCAATGAAGGAAGCTTGAGCCCGGTGTCCTGAACCGGCGTTCTGAGACTCTGCTCAGCAAGCTCATGTGTCAAAGCAGACACTGGAGGAAGATGTGTCTGTGTGGATGGAGCAGATGTGGAAGTAGACACAGAGAGAATAGGCACGGCCTTCTCAACACGGACTGGCTCTGCAAGCTGGGTCAATGGAGACTCTGGAGTGATGATGGTAGAGTGAACAGCCAGTGGAGACAGTGGGAGCTTGGTTGTGGAAGATGGCGGCGTTGGTGACAGGGATCTGCCTCTGAAGGAACCAGTAGTACCAGATGGTGCCAATGGTGGGGAAGGTGGGGCAGTTCTCGAGCGCTTGGAGTCAGCCTGGTCAAGCGACTCAAGATCCTCGAGATATCTCTTTCTCTTGAGAGACGAGTCGGAGTGAGCGAGTGGATGGAGCAAGTTGGAGGCTGGCATGTTGATCTGCGAAGAAACAATGTTCATCCTTCTGGAGTGGTCCTGTGTGGGCTTCAATGCGTCAAGGGTGTAGGAAGGAGCTGGGAAGCCGGATGACAGAGGACAGGTGAATATTCAAAGCAGAGTGTGACCTTTCAAAGACTGAATCACACTTGTAAATGAAGATCTGTAGTGTGGATCTGGGGTTGTTGCTCTCTGAATGTGGGTCAGTGGTGCTCCTTGGTGTTGCTGTGAGGCGTGGGCTCCGACTGGAATAGGCAACCAAAAAGAGGGCGGTAAGAGAAGGACAGCAAGCGCGTGTGTGTGTGGCTGTCGTGAGGCGTGCTCAGAATCTATCTGGCTGCTATGTGCGCTCTGGTGTGCTGATAGTGCTCGTGGGTGGTGCTTGTGGTTAAGTCCCAAGAGTGAGCTGGAATCGGATCCTTGCGTGCGGTTACCTGGGCGATCAAAAGGTTCTGGGAGCTAAATCCGAGAAAATGTCCCAAAGAGGTAAAGTGATTGGCCTGAAAGAGAAAAAGGCTTGTTCGTAGTGAATGTGAGGACTGGGGAGTATCCTGTTGGTAGTAAAGAGAGTGTGGTAGGCGGTGAGCTGCTGTGTGAAACGAGAGACAAGCGGTCGGTGCTGGGTGTTTAAAGGGAGTGTGTGGTGTAGTTTGTTTAGAAGGAAGAAGCAAAAGGAGGGCAGGGCATGTCAGATCAGATCAATCCGAGATCAGGGCGCCGTCTAGTATTTATTGCGGTGGAAGGTTATAGATTAAGGGGGCAGGGTCAGCAGCAGTGGCTGGTGCTACACAATAGCTATGGCAACACTTCAAACATTGCAAGCATCAACAACAACAACAACAACAAACACAGCCAGCCTTTGCTCCATTCTCTCTGTGGAGGCCCACTGTTAAAAAACCCACCTACACCACCACAAGGGCAAATTGCGCTGGTTTGCTGCAGCCGCCCCGATTCGGATGGACTAGATCGCTCAATCGGGAAATTGTCACGCGAAAAACGGCGGGTTGACGTCCCGATACGGAACACTTCCCGATCTGGATGTTTCTGAGATTTCGCGCAACTGACTCATATTATGGAGCAATTTCACTGCGTTGAGGCTGTTTCTGACGTGAATTGCTGGTTGATCTGGCAGTTGATTTCTGGTATTCATCGATTTGGGAGCAGCTCGGCAGATTAGGCACTGGGCAGGCACGGGAGAAGAAGAATGAATATCTGGCTGCTCGCTTGTTTGTCGTGATCTGGAATGACAGGATCAACTGATCTGCAAGAGTCCTCCAGGCTCTCACCCCACTTCTTGTGCAAGCTCATTCACATTTCATCGGAGTTGCCTCTTGTCTACGGCCGACTCCCGATCGAATCATGAGTTGATCCTGAAGATTGGAGCCCAATCACATACTCCATACTCGTGACTTTGCTAGCTTCCCAACTGATCGAAGGAAAATCACCTCACTGAACAGTCCAACTTTATCAAAAGCACTGTATATATAAGGGCCGTAATCAGAACAAAATCAACGGGATGAAGTGCGATGGCCAATCATGTCTTAGGTTCTCAGGTACCGAAAGACCCCTGCGGTGAATTATTCCGTCGCACGTGATAATCACGTGTAGTGGTTGGAGCACACCAAACCCCCAGCCCCGCAAGAAACCATTGGTTTGAGTTCTGACCTCAATGTTGGTGGGCAGTGTGAGTAGAGCAGTTTGGTATACAAGATGAATGAGGAGACTGGACAATCATGGTGATCTTAGAATTGCTAATTGTCCCACGGGCCACAGGTACACGGCAAGGGGTGTCGATATAAGCATGGCTCTACGATCACATCGCGGATGCTGCAGTTGTATCCCGTTCTCTAAATTTTAGACTCAAGACTTACATACCCAGCTGTCCTGTGCGGCTATAGATATAAATGAGAAAGAATCAATTGTTTGTGTGCTCGGATTGCTAAAACTTGAGGGGGTGTACCCAACAGAAGGGAAGCTTGCTGTAGGTTGAGACTAGTGTTCCTTACAGATCATCACATATGATCACCTTCGAACACCCGAGGCTCTCCTAATATCTACGGATAATTGGGTAAGTACTAAACAGGTCTATGTACACCTCATGGTGTTACATGTATTACTGAATATTATATAAGACACCGATTGACCATAGACCATGCATGTTGGATTGTTCAAGCATAGTCAGTTGATACACCATGGTGCACACGTACCACCTATACATGGGCAGTTGATCTATAACATGAAAAGATCAGGGATAGTGGCATCCGACACAGCTTGTACAGATCCAAGACCTAGCAGATGAGGTCACAAGCCCCATGTTGTCCATCTTGAGTCTAATTAGGCACCGATTGGGCATCGCACAGATTATTCTTCCGGCACCCCCACTTGTGCAACTGCTGCACAGCGCAGTGCACCTCCCGACGAGATACACATTTTTCCGATTGACCACCACCTGATGATTCAATGTTACAGATATTTAGCCGAACTGAGAACTTAGAGAGAGAAGTATGTGACTGCTCTGCAGAAATTAGTTGAAGGAAGCACACGGAGCTCGCCCGGTCTCTCGGTGAATCTCCGGAGAAACTATGCACTAACCTCCACCACGCGCCGATCTGCGGTGATCAAGTCTCCTGGATGGAGAGGCGCAATTTCACCCAAAAAGGAAGTTCTGCTCAAGTGGGCCATCGGTCAGGTGTGTGTCCTTGGAACAATTGGGCTTGGATGAGTGCGGTGTTGAACCTATTTGGCTCTAGGTGGTAAATGTCTGCTATTAGTGACCCGGCTCCATGTTTATCCGTTCTTTGAGCGTGACAGCTTGTCTTGAGACTTGCCTCAGCGATCACACGCCCGAACTTGGGGTACGTCTCCCGACGTTGCAGGTCTGACTCAAAAGAGCAAAGCGGAGTTCTGGAAACCATGGATCATTTGACTGCCGGAGAAAGTGGCCTTATTGCCAAGCTACGTTCAACTCCCAGGGCAGATGGCCGAGAGGGGCACCAGCATCCCGACACGAAGTTTTAAGGGGTTATGTCACAAAGCTGTGGTCTCTAAAACATCTTGACAAGCTCCGTGTGTCTAATTGGTCTTTGTCACGGAGACTCAAGCGCGCAGAGTTCAAACCTCCGCCACAGTGCCCAATCACGGCGCACGACTCAGGGCTCAGGAGTCAGACAGAAGTCAGGGACCGGCTTGCACTAAATGAGGTGCGCATGTTAAACTCTTAGCAACTTCCAATTGAGGTGGCATCACTCCACATCAGGCACAGATGACCAATCACTGACTGAGGGGGACTTCAAGTGGCCTAGGTCACTCAGAACACAGAACGCAGTCTGCACAGGGCCTAGACTCTTTGGGCGGTCCTCGGAAGACGGCGGGGTAGTCGGAACTACTCAGAATTTTCCGGGCTTCGAGGGGCGCTGGAGCAATTGGCCGAGGACGAGTACACCGTTCTCTTTGATTGGGTACTACAATGGCAACCTTGTATACACACTGAATCCATACAGTCCATCAGTGAACTGTGAGAACTCTGAACATTGAGTCTTAAGTCTCTGGTGGCGGACGTGGCCGCTGCTTTTTTTCCCTCACCTAGCCCCGGAGAAACTGCATCATGATCGCACATCTCAACCTGCGTCTTACCCCATACTCCCGCATTTTGAGCCTCGGGGCTTGGAGGTCTCCAGATGTTCAGCTTTACCTGCTCGATGCTTTGCGGGTGTCCATGGTGCCAACCTCCCACCTGGTTTTGCATATAAAAGGATCCATCCCCACTAGTTCAAATCTTACATCTCATCGGATCATCTTGACGTAACATCAAATCACAATGCTTTTCCTCAGCAAGGCCACCTGTCTTGCTATCCTTGCCACCGTCGTGGTTGCCGATGAGGCATCCGACGCCGCCGCCCGTGAGCTCTTCTGGTCTTATGGCGGTGAGTCCTTCTTGCCTACCCCACAGTCCAACGGTGTTGGTGACTGGGCCGATGCCTTCTCCAAGGCCAAGTCCCTCGTGGACCAGATGACGAACGACGAGAAGAACAATATGACATACGGTTTCGCCACAACTGAGAACGGATGCTCAGGTGTCTCTGGTTCTGTCCCAAGACTCAACTTCCCTGGTCTTTGTCTCCAGGATGCCGGTAACGGTGTTCGTGGTGCTGACTTGGTCAACGCATACCCGGCTGGTGTCCATGTTGGTGCTGCTTGGAACAAGGCCCTCGCTTACCAGAGAGGTCTGTACATGGGTAAGGAGTTCGAGGTAAAGGGTGCCAATGTTGCTCTCGGCCCTGTCGTTGGACCTGTTGGTCGTATTGCCAAGGGTGGAAGAAACTGGGAGGGTTTCTCCAACGACCCATACTTGACTGGTTCCCTTGCCGGTCTCACTGTTGAAGGTTTGCAGGAGAACGTTGTTGCCTGTGTCAAGCACTTCATTGGTAATGAACAGGAGGTCATGAGAAACCCACCTTTGTCTTACGATTCTTACAACAACTCTGTGTCTGTCAACATGGACGACAAGACCATGCACGAGCTCTATCTCTGGCCATTCGTTGATACCGTGAGGGCCGGTGCTGGATCCATGATGGCTTCTTACAACAGACTCAACAACACCTACGCCACACAGAACTCTAAGGCTCTCAATGGTCTTCTCAAGCACGAACTCGGTTTCCAGGGCTTTGTTGTCTCAGACTGGTCCGCTCAGCACACTGGTATCGCTTCCGCCAATGGTGGTTTGGACATGACAATGCCTTCCTCTGAGTACTGGATGGATGGTAACTTGACTCTTGCTGTGTCCAACGGTACAGTCTCCCAAGAGAGATTGGATGACATGGCCACTCGTATCTTGGCCTCTTGGTACAAGTACAGTAACGAGAATGCTACTGGTCAGGGTATCCCATACGATGTTCTTGCAGAGCACGAGGGTGTTGATGCTAGAGACCCAGCTTCCAAGCCAGTCTTGTTCCAGGGTGCTGTTGAAGGTCAGGTCTTGGTTAAGAACGTTGACAATGCTCTTCCAATCAAGAACCCAAAGCTTGTTTCTGTCTTTGGTTATGATGCTAAGGCTGCTGACATTGGAACAGCCAACACTGAGCTGTCAACTCTCTACTCCTTTGGTTTGTCCGGTGTTTTGACGTATCCAAACGGTTCTGATGTTGTTCCAGGTAACATCATGAGTCTCTTCCTATCCAATGATGATCCACGCATGGATGGCCCTGGTGTCGCTTTGAATGGTACACTGATGTGTGGTGGTGGTTCCGGTTCTAACAACCCGGCACGCTTGATTGCTCCACTTGATGCTTTGATTCAGCAGGCTTACGATGATGACTTTGTTCTCGCTTACGATGTTGTCAACCAGGACCCAGATGTCCATGGTGCCTCTGATGTCTGTATCGTCTTCGTCAACGAGCTTGCTGCTGAAGGTTGGGACAGACCATACCTCGCTGACCCATACTCTGATGTCTTGATTGAGAACGTTGCCTCCAAGTGCTCTAACACTGTTGTTGTCATTCACAATGCTGGTGTCCGTCTTGTTGACAAGTGGTTCGACCACGAGAACATTACAGGTGTCATCTACGCCCACTTGCCAGGTCAGGACACTGGTAAGGCCATCACCGAGGTTTTGTTCGGTAACCAGTCTCCATCTGGACGTCTCCCATACACTGTTGCTAAGAACGAATCAGACTATGGTGCCTTGTTAAACCCAATCTGGGACCAGGATGAGAACCCATACTACCCACAGGACAACTTCACTGAGGGTGTCTACATCGACTACAAGCACTTCATCAAGAACGACATTGAGCCACGCTTCGCCTTCGGTTTCGGTTTGACATACACTGACTTCACCTACTCCAACTTGAACGTCTCCGTTGCTACTGAAGTCAACAAGGATGAGTTCCCACCAACCACTGAGATTGTTGAGGGTGGTATCGCCTCCTTGTGGGATGCTCTTGCTACCATCACTGTTGAGGTTGAGAACACTGGAAACTACACTGCTGCAGAAGTTGCCCAACTCTACGTTGGAATCCCAGATGCTCCAGAGAAGCAGTTGCGTGGTTATGAGAAGCAGGCTCTCGCCCCAGGTGAGTCCGCTGAGTTCACTTTCCAGCTTACTCGTCGTGACCTGTCTGTGTGGGATGTTGTCTCCCAGCAGTGGCAGTTGCAGAGCGGCGACTACAACATCTACGTTGGTAAGTCCGTCTTGGACATCCAGCTGGAGGACACCCTCTTTATTTGAAGTGTGTGGTGACAAAAGTACGCGCGATGTGGTGTGGTGTTTACATTTCTTTTCAACGTTAGGCCTACCCCAGATTTCTGGAGCTGGCCCTTTGCTCCTAGTGGGCTTTACATACTGACCGAATACATATAATGGTACTCCGGTATTATTGTTGTAGAGCTGAGAACCAGTGATCGGAAACACAAGCCTATTTTATAGCTGAGAGCTGGGAGCTTGTATAATGATAATCGACGGAGAACGGCGCTATAACTGCACACTAGTACTGATCTCCCATCTCGGTACGGGGCGAATGAGCTCGTAGACTACGATCAGCCAAGCTCTGAACAGTACATAGGGGCTGGTGGCTGGTGCTCGGATTCATGCTGCATTCGAACTGTGGTCGGTTAAGTAGCCGCGCCTACCCGCCTTATCCCGCGCTCCGAACACAAAGACAATATGACACAAATGCGAAACAGCTCACGCATTCAGCCTTTTCACTCGCATTTGTCCTCCACGGCGACTTTATACACTCGGACACAGAATCAAGAGCTTCTACATCCGCTATCCAGACACCTTCAAGAACAGCATGAGACCTTCTTCCAAGCGCCGTTCCAGTGGGAAGCTTGACGTACACATTGCTCCTCAAGCCGACTCAACTGCTGCCGAGCCATCCATAACGACACCCGCTGTTCCCCACCAGGTTTACAACCCTTCACTTCCAAGCTATGCGCAAGCAACCATTTCTTTTACTCAGCGTGCTACAACTTCACACGGACGCGGTTCTATGAGAGGCCTGAGTTCACTCGGTACTACTACTTTGAGGGCTGGTACGGCCAGGGGAACGTCGAGACCAACGTCAAAGAGGGTGAGTGATGAGAAGGTTACAGTGACTCCGTTGAAGAAGAGACCGTCTTTTGTTGATGTTTTCAGATACACTGGCGATGATGATGATGGTTCAAGAGACATTGAGAACGAGCTTGGCGTTGGCGATCATTCGCCGTTGTCCTTTGTGTGGAAGAAAAGTCCAGGGTACCGCTCTCCGAAGTTGATACAGAAGGTTGTTGATGACAATGTGGATTTGCAGAATGATCAGGAGCTTGAAGGCTTCACGAAACATCCTTTGAAGCTTGCTGGTGCATCAACACTTGACACCAAGGAGTCCAGAACGGACAGATTCAGCAAGATGGTGAGAGAGATGGAGAGTGCGTTGGAGGATGTGATTTCGGGTTGCAACGAAAGTGTCAGTGGAGACTACACACCAGATCAGTTGAAGGCTCTCGGTAAAGCAAAGTCGTCAGGCATCTCTGTACGTGAATGGGATGGTTTAGTGGACTATCACCTGAGACTGTGTGACAAGTTCCAGAAGAAGACAGAGGTTGACTACAAACTGATTCAGAGCTTGTTAGAGGTCAATAACGAGTTGTCAGCCAGATGCAAGGACTATGACTTTGAGATTCAGAGACTCCATGACAGGGTGCGTGCTGCTGAGGAAGACAAACAATTGTTGAAGAAGGCACTTGACGATTCCAAAGAGCAGTTGGAAAAGAGTGAGAAGGCCAAGCTGCTGTTTACACCACCTCCTGAGTCCGAATCAACGCTGTCACCGACCGAGAAGGCACACAGAGACGCAATAAAGGCAGGGTTGGGTTTTACGTTGAGCCCTGATGGACAGCTTGTGACTGGTCAGTACTCCAAGGACGACGCTTACATCAAGGTTTTCGGCCAGACCATTCACTCAGAGACCATGTTCGACTGATGCGCCGCAACGTTGCCTCTTCTAAGGTCTTGCATTCCGTGGCCCTGGACACCACACTAGACGCGGTCTCTCTGTATGTCTTTTTACCTTCTCTTTAATCGCTGATATTGCTCGCACGTCTAGATGTATCGCACGTAGCTCGGTATAACGCAGTGCCCCTACCAACACCCGGGGCTCAGGGCTCATAATGTTGGTGTCCGGGTGTCTTCAGAAGCCCTCGCGGCCACAAATTGCAAAGACATCAACAATCAACAATCAACGCGTGTGAGAGCTGAAGGTCACGGCGGCTACAGCAGAAACAGCTCAGAACGGCTTTGTATTTGCTCATTCAGAACACGATGGCGGACACAGGCGGATATCCGCGGAGCACAACGCTTGGAATCTTCAAGACGAACGACGTGGACCGGCTCTTCGCTGTTGGTGCGCGGTTATGGGGTCGGAGGGTCTTTGACTACTACCTCACCACCCAGCAGCTGATGGTACTCGAGCGCATCTTTGAAGGCTCCGGAAGTACTGAGAAGGCCAAGGAGGCGTTTGCTAAGTTCCTCAAGGGAGAGGTGTTCTTGAAGTTTGTTGAGCGCAAGCCGCTGGCCGAGGCTGAGAGCTCTGAGAGTGCTTCCAGTGCAACTGCTACATCGACGACTGCTACAAATGACGAGAAACTGAAGAATCAGGATGATCACAGCACACAGAACTCCAACAAGGAAGAGGAACAGATTGTCGAGGTCACAATACCGAATGGTTTTGAGTCTGCCAGGTCTTTGGCTTTGAAGGTACGCTACATCCTTTGGGACAAGGCCATTGACTTCTATTACGATGAGGATGAGGCAGAGGACTACGAGATTTTTGAACCAGAAGAAGATGACAAGCCTACAGTGGTTACACCGCCCAAGACTTCTGATGCTGTGAGAACAGTGGACGAAGATGACGACTACGATGACGACGACGACGACGAAGAAGAAGGAGATGAACAAGACAAAAAGAATCCAACAGAAGTGGACTCAGATAAAGAAACATCACCGGGGGAGTATGATACCAACGGCAACTTGATCTTGGAAGTACCCATTGCCACATCAGAAACGTCACAGGTTGACAACAAAGTGATGATTGAGAACTTCAACAAGATTTACCACAACTTTGAGAATGACAAAGAAACACTCATCAAGAGAAGAAAGTTGGAGGAAAATGACAAACTGTTGGAGAGTGACAACGTCAGCAACTCTTCAGACCTCATCTCGATCAACTTGGGTGCAGCCAACCTTTCGTTGAAGCACTTGCTTCGTTCCATTGACGACAACAAAGACAAGTTGAATCTCCAAGACTATGAGCTCCGTCAGTTGATCATGGATGTCAGAAAGAACCGTTCCAAGTGGGCATCTGATGACAAGATTGGACAGGAGGAACTTTATGAAGCTTGTGAGAAGGTGGTTATGGAGTTGAGAGGATACACAGAGCACTCGACTGCCTTTTTGAACAAAGTGTCCAAGAGAGATGCTCCAAACTACTACCAGATCATCAAGAAGCCAATGGACTTGAACACCATTCTCAAGAAGTTGAAACTCTTCCAGTACAAGTCGAAGACAGAGTTTGTTGATGACGTTATGCTCATTTGGAAGAACTGTTTCACATACAACACAGACCCACGTCATTTCCTCCGAGCACATGCAGTTGCCATGCAAAAGAAGTCACTACAACTTGTCCCACTGATCCCAGATATCTCTGTCAGAGACCGTGCCGAAGTGGAGGCTGATGCTGGACCAGAAGATGGCTCCACACCGGTACCTACAGGAAAGACAACCTCAAAGAAAGGTAAGAAGAGAACAAGGAATGGAGATGTGAAAGACGAGAATGCAAGTCCAGCAGCAGTACCAACAGACACAGAGACTGCTACTCAAAACGGGGAGACAGCGACACCGAGTGTACCAGGGTCTGCCGTTATTCCAAATGGTGTTTTGAATGGCGCCACACAGAGCACAGAACCTGCTGGTACCACAACAGTAGCCGGTGAGACTACAGAGATGGATGATGAAGATAGCGGTGAGACCAACGAGTACTTGAACACCGAGGACAACGACAAGGATGACATGGAGCTCCAGGTGTGGAAGAATCTCACTTCCAAGGCACGTTCCGACTTCTGTATCAAGCGTGGTGAGTTGTTCAAGGATAACAATGAATTGAATGCAGACAGTGAAGCCATCTTGAGAGATCCAAAGAAGATGAAGAACTTTGTCTCCTTCCTGAAGAACTACAGCGAGACCAAGAAACACATCTTCACGGTATCGAACAAGCATGCGGAGGAAGACCCATACCTCATTGAATACGACATTACTGGTGGACTCCCGGTAATTGCATACCGCGGACTTAGTGAGGAGGAACTTGATGCTCAGGAGTCGAAGCTTGTTGATCAAGTGCTGGCCGAGGGGTTGCAACCCTCAGAGTTTGTTCCAAAGGAAGGTGCTGGCTTGAACAGTGTCATCAACCAGAGCATTGAACAGATGCAGGAGATTCGTCGTATCTGTTTCAAGATTTCTCTCATCAGACAGATGCAGCAACAGCAGTTTCTTCACCACACACAGATGAAGCCTCCAGAGATTGAGAGGATTGATGATTCGATTGACTTGGATCCTGTTTCTCGTCTGAAGAACCATGATACGATGAACAAGGATTTGATGTACGCTGTCATGCGCAAACGTATCTCCAAGATTGCCATGGTGAGTGGGTTTGAGTCTACTGAGATGTGTGCCATTGACGCATTGACACGAGTTGCTGGAGACTACATGGACAACTTGATGAGAACGATCAAGACGCACATCGAGACCCCGTCTGTTAACAAGAAGCACAAGGAGAAGAACATACTGACGTTGTCATTGCTCCAGAATGGTATCACCAAGCCCGATGAGTTGCACACTTATGTGACTGAGAATGTGTTGAGCCAAGGTGCCAAGTTGAAGGATCTGAAGGGAAAGCTGGTCAACTTTTTGAAAGTGTTGCTTCGTCCTGCTCTTGAGATGAATGAGAAGAACTTTGCTGACAACTCTGATCAGTTCATGTCTGGTGACTTTTCGAATGAGATTGGCGATGACTTCTTTGGATTCAGAGAGTTGGGACTTGATAAGGAGTTCGGGATGCTTGGAAACACGCTCCCATTACACTTGTTGCAGTCCAAGTTCAACGAGGCCAACACTGCCAGTGTTGTTGGTGAGAAGAGTGAGCGTGAAGAGTTCGAGAAGGCTCCGTTTGTCAGACTCAAAGACACGGACATTGACAGTCAGATCGGTCTCATCATTCCGTTCTTGCGTGTCTGCTTGGAGAGAACAAAGCAGTACCACTCTAAGCAGCTGGCTCTGAAGACAAAGAAGGAGATCCAGGACTTCATGGCCAATGCCACCAACATCGATATCATGGAGGAAGATGACTATCCAACGAAGAAGCCTCGTTCGAAGTTGCCTCCAACAGGCAAGATCCCAGTTACGAAGCGCAAGATCACACCATACACGTTCTTCCTTCCAGAGGAGGATACAGCTGCTGTTGTTCCTGTGAGTGCTGGTTCGTTGACTATTGACTCCTCATCTTCACTGTCAGTACCGCACTCGTCGTTGATTGACGCGAGCACGGCAGGAACCTCTGATCACGCCTTCGGGGTGAAGACGGAGAACATGTCGCCCATCAGCGAGAGTCTGAATGGCCTCTTCTGAACGTGTGTTTACCCCAAAATCTAATGTCTCATGTGTTTTAAAACAGTTGTAGAATCGGTCTGCTTATACGATAGTGCGCTTACCACTTTTCGCGACTCGTCACGTGAATCCCAGCGGCGGGTGGGCTTGATCTCCACAGTCAAAGCGCTCTGTATCGACTATGAGCTTCTGGGTCGCCGTCATCACACACAAACAATCACAAACAAAGCATCTTCACACACGAGCAGGCCACTGAGAACAATGAACAACAACGGCCGAAGCAACAGCACGCAACTGCAACGCGACTTCCTAATGCGGCTTCAGCAGAGCCAGGCCAGTGGACTCAACTCACAACGCCAGACACCGAGCAAGAAGCCCACTCCTCCTTATTCTACACGTCCTGCGCTGATGGCGGGCTCGTCGGTGTTCACACTCGGACCGTACCGAACCAGGAAGGACGCTGTGCGTGAGACGGTGCTGCAGAAGTATGACATTGTCGGATACATCGCCTCTGGAACATATGGACGTGTGTACAAGGCCCGTGGCAAAGGTGGGTCGAGGCTGTTTGCAATCAAGAAGTTCAAGGCAGATAAGGAAGGTGAGGTGGTGTACTACACGGGGATATCACAGAGTGCGTCGAGAGAAATGGCTTTGTGTCGGGAGTTGGGCCATGTCAATATCGTGAAGTTGTGGGAGATTGTGCTGGAGAACAAGAGCATCTATATGGTGTTTGAGTTCGCTGAGCACGACTTGTTGCAGATCATCCACTTCCATTCACACCCTGAGACGAAGACAATCCCGGATGGAACGGTCAAGAGTATCATGTGGCAGGTGCTGAACGGAGTGAGTTACCTCCATCAGAACTGGGTGCTTCATCGAGACCTCAAGCCTGCCAACATCATGGTGACGAGCGGGGGAGTTGTGAAGATTGGTGACCTGGGACTCGCGAGACGGTTCAACAACCCATTGCAGTCATTGTACAACGGAGACAAAGTGGTGGTCACGATCTGGTATCGTGCGCCCGAGCTGCTGTTGGGTGGAAGACATTATACGCCCGCTGTGGACCTCTGGGCAGCCGGATGCATCTTTGCCGAACTACTGGCACTACGGCCAATGTTCAAAGGTGAGGAGGCAAAGATCGACAACAAGAAGAACGTGCCATTCCAGCGGAATCAGATGCAAAAGATCATCGAGATCCTGGGACCTCCGAATGTGCAACAGTGGCCGTCATTGAGCAAGTACCCCGAGTACCAGGCCCTTCAGCAGTTCAAGCCATTCCCATGCAACCTGCAGGCATGGTATCACTCTATTGGTGCTACAAGTAAGACAGGACTCGACTTGTTGGCAAAGCTGCTGGTGTATGATCCAGCACGGAGACTGACTGCGTTTGACTCACTGGCTCATGCATACTTCTTGGAGGGGGTCAAGGTCAGTGAGAATATCTTTGAGGACCAGACGTTCAAGTATCCACCAAGACGGATCCAGACGGATGACGCTGATATCACGAGCGTTCAGGGACAGAAGAGGGCATTTGTGGACGAGTCGGCGTCCCAGAGAAAGAAGCAGAAGTAGTGTATTTATGTAAGAAATGGGGTGTATGGGGATGATCATTGTACAGAGTTTGCATATAACTTATAGATACAAAAAGTCAATTGGATGCATATAAAAACCGGTGTCTATGATCTCTTGATGGAGGAGCTCGAGTACTGTCTTGCGAGTCTCTGAAGCTTCCGGTCGTGCGACACTTCATCGTCAATCTGGTGTCTCAGCTGCTGAGCTCTCTCGTCATCGTGTCTGTGAATCTCTTCTGGCAATGGTGGCATGGCTTCGTTCTTCAAGTCTGCAAGTTTGGCCTCCTCGAATGTGCTGATGGAGCGACGGATCTCTTCAGAACCTCCAAGCAAAGAGCCACGAGGAAGGACACCACCAGAGTAGGAACGAAGCTTCTCGACATTCTCAGCTTCGTCTCTGAGCACAGCAAACATACGCGAGACACGACCAATGGCGAGGATCTTGTTGCGGAGTGCTCTTCTCAACGCGGCAGACTCCTCAGATTCTGGAGACATGATGGATGCTGGGGATGATGACGAGATGGACGTCTCCACTGCTCCGTGATCGATCGGTGTGTCCTCATCAAGCTCCTCCTCGGTACAGATGTTCAGCACTGCCACAAGGATATCAGTCACCTTCTCACCAACAAACGGCAAGGACCACGAGAAGACATCCATGAAGTTCGGCAGCCAGTACGGATGCGGTGTGTAGTTGAACTGACGAATGTTCATCACATTGTTGGCGTACTTCAACACAGCAGCCTTGTTCTTGTACGTGTCCAAGTAGTTTGGTGCCGAGAACATTGTAAGCAGAGATGGGAACCCCGTCTCTTTGGAACGGCGATACATTCTGTATCCTGCGTCCTGGGCCTCGTGGGCACGGATCACGGAAAGGAGGTTGTTGCGCTGGAGGAAGACGCTGACTGCCTTGAACGAGTACGCGTAGGAGCATCCTCTCACGGTGTTTGGTGTGAATGTCACGTCGGTGTCGTTGTCGTCGTAGTCCTCTGCTGGGTCTGCCCAGAGGATGTCACACATGAGGCCTCTGGTTGGTGGTTCTCTGAAACGGTCAAAGGAGTTCACGTCCTCTGGGGTATGTAGTTCTGGCGAGATACCTCCATGGCAGCAGAAGTACTGGTTGTTCATGAGTGCAGCGAGTGGAAGCGTGTTGAAGGCCTCGCAGGCGGCGTTGTACACGGTGATGGAGTACTTGTGGAGACACTCAGTCTTGAAGGTGAAGTACTCGGTCAAGTGCTTGCACTCGTGGTTTCCACGCAGCAGGAAGAATGTGTCCTTGTAGTGGCACTTCAACGCCCACATGTACAGCACACATTCCAAGGAGAATGATCCTCTGTCCACGTAGTCACCGAGGAAAAGGTATGACGTTGTGGCCGGGTCACCACCAACCTCAAACAGCTTCAACAGGTCGTGGTACTGGCCATGAATATCACCGCACACAGTCACAGGGGCAGGCACTCTCAACAAGTTTGGCTCTTTCCGCATCACCTGAGCACCTTGAGCAAGAATCCTCAACACCTGCTGCTCATGGAGTCTTCCCTCTTGAAGGAGATGGTCCCTCAGGAACGCGAGTCTGGGGAGCCCGGTGTCCTCTTCAAAGAGCTGCGCATCGGTCGGTTTGAAGCCCGCAACAGGGCGCACGTTCTTGTTGATTCGCTCCCTGGTCGACACAACACGTCCACCTTCTTCTCTGACTGAGAAGTCCAGCGCTGGCGTCTTCTTGTTGGTGTTGTTGATGGCGCGCAATGCTGCACCGATCTTCTCGGAGTTTTCCTGTGCAGACATGGCCTGTGGTGCGAATTGTGCGCTTGTTTTTGGCAGGTGGGGTATTGTTATGTGGATGTGTCTGTCTGTGGCAGAATAAGAGCGCAATTGCGGCCAGAATTGGTGGTTTGGTGGGGGTTTTAGTGGTGTAAGAGTTACGTCCGGTGGCAGGAATTTGATGCGCGGACACTTGCGGGCGAAAATGTGAAGAATATCCGAATGCGGCAATAGCCGTAATCGGTAATTTTCGCGACTATCCACCATCAAACATTTTTATGGCCGGCGATGAGCTCTTAAAAAGTGCTAAAATGGGCTTAATTTGGTCAGATTCAGGGTTATTTGGCTATTAACTACAGATACCGAACAACTACACCATTATGTCCATCACTATTGACTCCACAGACTTCGTTGAGGCTCCACAGGGCCAAGTTCTGCGCTTCTCAGACGCCAAACAGCAGGCCAACTTCGAGCTCGGAGTCTCCATGCTCATCCATTCCTGGGGTGCCCTTGAGGTGGCAGTGGCTAACCAGTGGGGTGGTGCACAGTCCGAGGCGAAGCGTGACTGGGTGAGTGCTATCGTCGTTGAGCTGTTCAACGAGCAAGTTGTGGACGTGGAGCTGGTCGAGGAGACGATGCTCAATGCTATGGTGGATGAGTTCGATGTCAACGTTGAAGACGACTCCGCACTCCCGATCGCTGACAAGGTGATCAAGGTGTACAGACAGTGTGCTCTGGGACAGTTTGGGGAGATCCAGGAGGCATTCACGGTGTGGCAGCAGAAACAGGCCGAGAGAGCACAGAGACAGCAGCAGTTGAGGGTCGCTGTTCAGGAGGACCCAGAGAACCCAGATGATGAAGACGATGAAGATGATGAGGAAGAGGAAGAGCACACTCATACTCACAGCAATGAGAACAACGATGTGGACATGGATGGCCCAAGTGAACCTCAGGGGCCAGTCGTGGACGATGATGGCTTTGAGCTCGTCCAGAAGAAGGGTAGAAGAAGACACTAAACGGGTGTGTACCCGACTACAATAGATATTTAATGATGAGACGAAGAAAATACCGTAGATTCAACCTTATGGTTCCAGTTCTCCAAAGGCTTTCAGCTGGCCTTCATTGGCCCAATCTTCTCCAATAGTCATCAGAGTCTTTGCACCAGCGAGGTTCTTGTCCTGCACAGAATGGGTCCACTCCTTGAACACCAGCTCGAGCATCTTTCTTCCCTGATGTCCATAGCACATCACCACTTCCTTGGCACTGGCCTCCCACCAGCCAGCAGCAGCAGTGAAGTGTGCGTTTGTCAACAACTCTGGCTTCAGATTCATCCATCTTGCCACCATCTTCCAGTTCTCAGCCATGGGCAACGGATGAGCATGTGTGTTGAAATGCTGTTGGTCCAGAGGCAGCCTCGTCATCACAGCATACAAAGTAGTCATACCTGCCATTCTCTCGTCGTATGTGGCCTCATCTTCCCATTTGGAGTTGTCATGACGCTTCCATCCCATGCGCAGACGGCCCTCTTCCGTATCAATAGAGCATGTGTATCCAATCACCAATGGGCACTTCTTGACAAACCGGGCCATGAGGAACTCCTTCAGCTCTGGGAACTCACACAGGAGGAACAATGCGAGTTTGGCAAGTGGGACAGATGCTGATGGCTTGACACGGACTTCTGTCTCTGCCTGGGACACGAGCGACTTGGCCACAAAGTTGAGAATCCAGTGGTATGCGATCTCCTGAGGCTTCGTCTCCGTGATCATCTGTGCCACCTCGCGTGAGATTCTCTGTAGTTGGGACATGGAGTTGGTCAACTGTCCAAACTTTGGGTTGATCTTACGCTTGTGTGCGAGAATGGCGTTCTTGGTTGCAAGGTCGGACTTCACCTTGAGGACGATGTTGGTCTTGATGTCGTCGATCTTGGCCTTGTACTGAAGGAATTGGCGTTCGATGGCCTTGAAGTCTGTGGTGGCAGTTCCCTTCTTTGCAGCTTCTTCGGCTTCAGCATTGGCCTTTCTCTCGGCTTCTTGTGCCTCCTCTTCTGCCTTCTTCTTGAGCTGAGCTTCTTGTTCTTGCTTCTTGGCAGCTTCAAGCTTGGCCTTCTCAGCTTCCTCCTTCTTCTTTCTCTCCTCCTCCTCGAGTCTCTTGCGTTGCTCCTCTTCAAGTCTCTTCTTTTCCTCTTCGAGTCTCTTTCTCTCCTCCTCCAGTCTGCGTCTTTCCTCCTCTTCTCTCTGCTTTCTTTCCTGCTCAATACGTCTCTTCTCCTCCTCAATGGCCTCAATCTTGGCTTTCACTGCCCCAGACCGTCTGGCCAGTCTGTCCTCTAGTCTCGAGACAACATCATCCTGGGCCCTTTTGATCTCATCCTCATCATCCACTAGTACCACTGAATTGTTAGCAGAGTTGAAGGATGGTCTTCTCGTGTGTGTCCTCGTTGAACTCCTCGAGCTCGTCCGTGACAAAGGTCTCGAGCTGTGTGTCTTGAGCGTCTGTTCCTTCACGAGCAAGTATCTCTCCCTGAGCTTAACGTCCTGGAGGAGGTCACTCAGAGCGTCCACTTGCGAGTCGTTGAACTGCTGGTGTCTGCTGATGCGCGGTGATTTGGCAGCTGGAGATGACTGGACGGACCGTGAGAGGAAGTCTGCTCTGTCACGGGCTCGAAGCCTGTAGCTGGGCGTCTTTGAAGGGGTGTCGTCAAGGGCTTTGAGTGGTGAGGATTTGACGTTGATGAAGGAACTCGCCTCGTAGTCGTCGTAATCGGCCCCGGAAAACGAGGCTTCGAACGATGAGTCGAGCAGGATTGAGCCTTTGTATGGAGAGAGCCGCATTGTGTGGTGGAAGTGGTGCTTTTGGTGTTTCAAAAAGTGGTGATCTCGGTGAGTTCTTCCTTTGTTATTGTTTTTCCGGTGAGTTTTTTTTTTTTTTCTCCAGCTGAAGGAGCCACCAAAGAACACCGATTTACCCCCAATTCACCACCAATTCACCACCAAAACAACCCCTACAACGATGCCTCCAAGACGTGGTAGACCCTCATCGAAAGCTGGACAACCGGTGACCAAACGCTCGAAAACAGCAGCCGAGAAGCCCGACTCAGTGCCGCAGAAGCCTCTCACAGACACGTACACTCCACCAGAAAGGGCCGCTGCAAAAACACGAGATACCATCGCCAATCACGCAAAGAAGCTCACACAATCAGCATCAGGAAATGTCGTGGTCAGCGTAAGCCTTGGAAACACCGAAGCAGCAATCATCAAGGCCCAGAAAGAGCCAATTCAGACGGAAACAGGTGCATCTCTTGCCATATCAGACCCCGTGGAAGGGAGCATCGACAGGGAGATTGCTGTTTCAGGAACCCAACAACAGGTCGTTCATGCCGTCTCCCTCATCTCACTGATATTGAAGGAGTGTGTCCAACCAGGTGTGTCCCCAGAGTTACAGACGCTTCACACAACCCTGCTCATCCCATCAAGCACACTCTCAACAGTCTCATGGCTGGAGAACGGTGCCACTGCCCACTCCACAATCGAAGTTTCTGAAGAGTACGTGCCCTTCTCCAACTACAAGACAGTCTACATCTCCGACAGAACACAGCCATTCGTCTCCGTCCTCGCTCGTCTACTCAATGACCTTGCCCCAGGGACTGACAACACCCTCCTTGATGTGCCTCCAGATGTCAAGCCATCCGTCATTGGAACACACGTCAACGCAGTCACGAGATCAGAAGCGAACCAGAAACAGCTGGACAAGAGCAGAGAGGCATACCTGAAGTACCTCAATCGTGACTCAGCTGAGCCAGAGACCGAAGAACCCGTGGAGCAAGCCACCATAGCTCCTGTCACAAAGGCAACATCGACACAATTCCATGGAGACCCAATTGCTGCATCCAAACGCCAAATCCAGGACGCAATCCGTCTTTGTCAGACCAAACGCCGGACTAATGAACCACTACAATCGTCTGTTGATGTGCCCCTGGACTTTGTCTCTGCCATCATCGGCAAAGGTGGATCCAAGATCAATGAGATCCGCCAACGCTCCAGCTGTAATGTCACAGTGAGCGATATGGTGAAGCAGGGTCATTTCAGAACAGTTACAATTACTGGTTCGGTGGACGGGAATGCCATAGCGTTGCAGTGTTTGAGTGCTATTGTCCAGTGAAGAAGGCCCAAAATTTTTACACCGGAGAGGGGTTTCGATGAATACAGTTCCTAGAGCCTTTCTATGATACTTCATCTTACTGTAGATCTCTAGACCACTCTGGATGTTGAAACTGACGGACCAGTGGCCTCCCAGTAGCACATCGCTAGTGCCATCCCGCGTTTGGCCAACTCCGCTTATATCCGCTTTTGTAACCCGAATACGTCTGTTTACCTTTTGGCGTTTTTGTGGCACGTCGTCCGGAGTGACTTAAAGTGGCCCAATATAATTCATGATCACAAACTTTCCCTTATACCCACTGTGGACTACCACATGATACTCAACAGCTCATCTGCTGGCATGGTAAGTCCCTGACATTCACCTCCACTGCACAGTCCTCTTTGTAGAGGCATCGTTGGGCTGTTCTCTTGGATCTCCCTCTCTATGACTAACATGACACACAGACTCAAGTCCCACTTCAGAACTTCACTCTGCTCATCTCACCTCAACTCATATCACCTCCTTCATTCCCCGGACTATGGAGTCCAGTGATCTCTGGCCGGATCTACTGCTCTTCTTGTCATCGCTCCCTCATCGTCGACTCCATTCCACGCCAGTCCAGTTCCTCGTCTCATCGCACCTCAGCACTTCTCAAGACAATACTGTCATACACACCAGAGTGAGTACCACCTACCAGCCACAGGAGCTCAGTTGTCTTCATAGAGGGGTTGCTCAACTGTTCTCTCGGCCAACTCTTCCCTACTACTAACAGAACAGGCAGTCCACATCTTCTCGATCACTCTTTCGGTCCATCTCCCACCTCGTCACTCGTTCCCATCCCATCCCATGTGAGTACCGCTCTTTCACCCGTGGGCTTCAGTCGTCTTTGGTAGAGGCATTGTACGGCTGTTCTCCCGATTTCTTTTCCCACAGACACCTACTACTTACCACATCCACAGGTTACCTTGGTCATCTTCTTCTTCTGGTATGCTCCCAACTTCTTGTCTTGAGACTTGCAGTGTGGTGGAGGTAACTTCTGGCTGGCCCCAGTTGTCTTCCAATACCCCTGATACCACATCCTTCTCGGCACAGCATAACATGGTACTTTGGAGAAGACCACAGGTGAGGTGGTGCTCGTTTCCTTTCCCACAGGACCGATTCCCATTGTTGATCAGTCGATCTGTCGTGTTCAACCTGGCTCAGACACCTTGTTTGCTACAACGACGATGACACTGTGACGGTGGTGGAGTCTTGGAAATAAGGAAGTGGCCTACTGATCCCGAAGTCTTGGAGGAGAACAACAACGGCACCACTTCCCATGTTGACGGTCCATTGATGACGCCAGTACCTTTTGTTTCTTGTGCCTGGAGCTGGCCCTTCTGGCTGAGTGACAGAGGGGATCGCTGATCTGATGTCCATCCTGAGGCAACGTGGTGGCCGCATTGTGTGTGGCATGGGAACAGTGGGAGCGGCGGCCGTCCACGCCGATGACTCGATGACGGTCTCAGTCTCTGGGAACTGGCCTTTTTGCTTGACTTGAGTATGTCAGAGATGATCTGGTGTAGCTCTGGTGCATGCCTTGCTTCCTGCTCATGCTGCACGAGATCCGCCTGAGGTTGATCGATGTTCGGGGTCCTCTATGGAACCGGGGAGTGGATTCGGCTGGAACCCGTATCAGACGATAGCCACGCATCACTACACTCCTCAGGTGAAGTAGGGGACTCTAAGGGGGGACCAGGGAGCGGTAAAACGCAATAATCTGGTCTCCCGAGTTCTGCTGCTCGGGCGAGGGCGGGTGTGTCCAATTTTTGGTAGGTTATGGGGTTTTGTATGGGCGAGAGGATGTCGTTGATATCTCAGCAAACAGACATGATATGGGGGTGTACTCCTCTCCATAAGATTGAGTGTGACTATATCTGGCCTCAGAAGTAGTTAAAGTCTTTTAATACCCTGAATTGGAGGAATTAGAGCCAACATTGATCTCTCCATAGTTAAGGATCTGGTCACGTGTCGAGTCATGTGACTAACACCCGGACACCATGGTTTACATACAAAGTGCCATTCTACAAACCCTCCAAAATTTGAGTACCATTTTGAAGGTGTTTTTGTAGGATATCAGAGGTTTTAAGAGACGTCTAGTAGTGTAATGTGTGTCTTCGCTTTCCAGTGGTTCAACTTTGAGGCCCGGTGCTGTTGTAGAAGCAAGTATATGAGTGAGCTGTTCTGGGGGGCCCTCATTCATCGCGCAAGTGGTACAGATCAACAATTGTGTCAGACGTGGTCTCTCTAAGAACCCACCGCAAACGAGCACACAACGTCACAACAAAGGATGAACTCGCTCAGTGTTGACACAGTGATACACGTGCTTGAGTCACCCGGTGTTTGGGGTCCGTTGTTGGTGCTTGTTCTGTGAGTGTTGGGAGATGCGGCCGGACGATGCGGATGAGAAGACTAACTGGTTCTAGGTATGTTGCGCCTGTATGGATAGCGCAGTGCGTGGTGGTTTTGACGGTAGTGGTGAGTGTTCTGGGTGCGTTGAACTACAAGTATAAGACACGAGGAGAGTGGGAGGCTGTGGGGAAAGAAGACGTTGTGGTTGTCACGGGAGGATCAAATGGGCTGGGGCTTGAGATTGTGAGGATTCTCGTGCGGCGTGGCGTTGGGAAGTGTGTGGTTGTGGATGTCGAGGATATTGCTGATGAGGAAGTGAAGGACAGTGTTTTGTTTGTGAAGTGTGATTTGAGTGATGAGAAGAGCGTGTTGGAGACGATTGAATGGATCAAAGGCGAGGTGGGCAATCCGACAGTTCTCGTGAATAACGCTGCTATGAGGCACTCCGAGTCGTTGATGGAGCTTTCGTATGATCAGATACGCACCATCATGACGCTGAACGCTCTGACACCGACTATCTTTATGAAGGAGTTCCTTGCATCGTCATCAAGGCTCTATACTGTCAACATCTCCTCGATCCTTGGTCTCGCGAGCCCGGCGAACTTGTCTCTGTATTCATCCACAAAAGCAGCACTGATATCACTTCATGACTCAATATCACACGAGGTGTCCTCGCAGCTGAACAAACGCTTCTTGCTTGTCACTCCAGGTCAGTTGGACACGAGAATGTTCAAGGATGTGAAGCTTCGAAAGCAGTACCTTGCTCCTGTTGTGAGTGCTGGGTTATTGGCGGAACGGATCGTCCAGTGTATGGATACTGGTGAAAGAGGAACACTTCATGGCCCGTTGTATACCTATTTCATTCCAATTCTGAGGTTGTTGCCATACAGTCTGTGTGAGTTTTGTCGGTGGTTCAGTGAGATGGATGAGAGTGTGGGCTTAGAGGGAGAAGGGATGGTGGTAAATCAGGGTTAAAATGCCCATTATACACATACAGCATGATACATTGGTTTGGTTTTGATGGTTGGTACAGGTTAGAGGTGTTTAGAATGTGTTTTAGTGTCTCTATCATCATATTTGTTGTACTGAGAGGTTATGCAGTCCAAGATGTCTCCTACGAAAGACCACCACTACCACATGCTACGTCCAAGGTATAGTGTCATGTCACATGTATCAATATGAGGGGCTAAACCTCCCGTTCACTTGTCCTTTGCCTCCTCTGCCAACTGTTCCTTGAACCAAGAACTGAGTTGGTCCTCATGGAGGTTTCCGAACTTGTCAAACACGTCCTTGAACTCCAAAGTCTTTTGCTTCGTCACCACTGCACTTCCTGCTGTTCCGGTTGTGATTGTGAGCTTGTACTCCGGGATGTACTTGTCAATGGTTCCTGCCACCTCCAACAGCTGCTTGTTCTTGTATCCCTTGTAGACGGTGTTCTTCACCACAAACTTGGCATGAGCCCACGCAGCAGCACTGAGGAGGGCGTACGCGACCAGCAGCAGCTTGGTGTATAGCAGACCGTCCTTGAATTTGTAGTTCTTCTCGACCCAGAAGGTGGCTGCTGTGACGGCGGCGATGAGGTATCCAATGGCGAGTCGTGCGTCCTCGAGAGCGTAGGACTGGGCGTATCCGAGCCTGCCTAAGACGTACGGAAGGCGCTCGTCAACAGCAGCACGAAGATCAACGACGGAGGAGGTCTTGGCGGTCTTGAAGGACATCTTTTGGTGTGATTTGATCCAAGTTTGGCCTAATTTTGGTGTAAATGAGAGGTCAAAGACGGAGCAGTGGCCACGTTTGTTATGGTTTGGGTGGTGGTGTCCGGGTGTTTTCTGAGTGTGAGATGGTCACCCAGCAGAGAACAAAGAGACACAACACAACCTTTAGTTCTTGATAAAGGCTCCAAAGACCGTTGTTTCTTGTCTTTTGGACACTATCGACGGGTTTGTTGCACCGGAAACATGTCCAAGCCAAAAAACTGGAAACTCACGGCTTCTCCAACGACTTTTGTGCCCTCCTCCTCTTCCACGTGCACCTCCACCGCCTCCACACTCAACATGTCCTCACACGCTGCTCCTCCGCCTGAGAACCCGAAATCACGGCCTTCTTCTGGTGCTAAGAACGTGAAGAAGAAGAACGGACGCCAGAGCCACTCTGCGTCGAATTTGACACGCTCTGGAGGTTCTGGTGGTGCTGCCGGTGCTGAGGATGATGACTTCCTGTTCGGCCTGGAGGATGAGACTCTCGGGATGGCTTCTTTCACCAGAACAAGAAGAGGCCAGATCTCGATCAACCACCTGCTCGACTTCTCTCTTCCCTCACACGAACAGCCAACTGACTCTGTGTCAAAGAGGAACACGAACACCAGAAGAAGACGGAGATCAAGCAACCAAGATAAGATCCACCTCGTTGGGCCGGAGTTCGTCAACGCCAACTACAGGTTCATCGTGGACTATCGCATGGACTACCGAGCACAGGTTCTCGACCCGAACATCCTCTTGGACACGAACAGCATCTTGAGAGTCGTCGTCCCGAAGGCTCACCACTGTCCAATCTGTCTCGGCGAGGACATTGTTGCTCCACGGATGATCTCATGTGGGCACATCTTCTGCCTGACCTGTCTGCTCAGCTTCCTCGATTCTGAGTCTTTCGGGGACAAGAAGGAGAGTGCAGACGGGTTCTATGTGCCCAAGAAGCTCAAAGAGTGTCCGTTGTGTTCCCAGTATGTCAGACCAGAGCAAACGATACCGGTGCTGGTTAACAGCTCAGATGAGAGATTCGAGACACCCAAGATTGGCCATGACGTGGTGCTCAAGCTGATGGCTCGTCCAATGGATAGCATATTGGCCATTCCTCACTCACTGGACCTCAATCATCGGAAGATCGGCAACACACCGTGGTACTCTGACTCAGAGCTGTATCCCTACGCCAGGATCATGAAGGCCGGGCTCAAGTTCGCATGTGACACACTCGAGGCTGACAAGGCTGCCATCATTGCACAGAACGAGGAGGACAGGATTCTTTACGGTGACGATGGGAAGTATGCCAACAAGGCCATCTCTGAGATTGACATGCATCTTGCACTGGCCAAATCGAGCTTCTCGGACAACTACAACGAGCCAAACCCACTGGTCAACTCGATGGCAAACCTGTCGATATCCAAGAATGAATCTGGATTGGACGACTCGAACTGCTTCTTCTTCTACCAGACCTCGTTCGCATCCACAACGCGCTACTTCCTCTCGCCATTGGACGTGAAGGTGCTACTGCGGACGTATGGGTGTTACTCGAACTTCCCACCAACATTGCTGCTCAAGGTTGACAACGTCAGCTATGGATACATGGTCACGGAGCAGACGCTCAAGAGATACAAGTACATCACGCACTTGCCACTCGGTACAGAGTTTGCATTCATCGATGTGAACTGGAAGAACATGCTGCCTCCAGACATCTACAAGCTCTTCTCCAAGGAGCTGTCGGAGAGAAGACGCAAGCTGTTGGCCAAGCTGAAAAGAGAGGACAGGGACAAGAAGACATACGACACCGAGCAGGAGCAGAAGACGATGGAGTTCTACATGCAGGAGAACCAGTGGAGTTATGGTTCCCAGGATGTGGTCCATGAGTCGGGACAGCTGCATCCATTAGGAGACGAGGAGCTTGATGAGAATGATGTTCCAGAGGTGAAGAAGGAGCAGGAGGAGGAGTACACCACCACAGTCTGGGGAACCAAGATCCCTAAACAGCTCACCATTGGAGGACAGGACGCCGATGATGACGATGATCCATTCAACACAGAGGAACTGATCAAGTTTGCCCTGTCACAGGATCAAGGGGAGGCTGGCAAGAAGAAGAAAGGCCGCAAGAAGAAGCTGATTGTGCTCTCCTCTGGCAGCACACGTGATTACAAGTAAGATTACCAATGCATTTACACATACAACTACAAAGGAGATAGAGATAGCGAGTAGATCAATAAATGACCCAATCCGGTAATATCCCGATTAAGAACCATATCAACACCCGGACACCAAATGTATACGCTGTATCGCGCGAGCCGAATTTTAGGGGAAACTCGTCGTTTCAAGCGACTTTCCACGGCTTTTGGTGTGTAACTCACCGTCGGTCCCTTCCTGTGTGCTCACCGGTGCTCCTTTGCCACTCGAAAATGCTGTCTCTGCTCACAACTCCGCGCTCTGAGGACCCTCTGGCGGCCTTCCGAGTCCCCCTTGTTGACGAATGGCTCGTGCCTCTCTACGACCATCCAACGCTCGACAATCACATCCATGAGCTTGTTGCCGTGTTCCTGCTGTATCATGGACTCTACCTCATCTCGAGCTATGTGTCCCCTTTGGTCTGGCCGGAGGCGTTCAGGGCCATGAAGTACAAGACGCGTATCGACTTCCACATCCACGTCGTCTCGATGGTGCAGAGCATCATAATCCTCCTGCTCATTGGGCCATTGCTTTACGATTCAGAGCTTGCTAAGGACAGAGTCTTCGGATACACGCCGTACTCCGGGTTTGTCACCACAATGGCACTGGGATACTTCCTCTGGGACAGTGTCATGTCGCTGTGGTATGTCCGCTACTTCGGCATTGGGTTCCTCGTCCATGGCCTCGTCTCCTCTGCGGTGTTCGCCATTGGAATCAGTCCGTTCATCTCATACTACGCTGCTGTGTTCATCCTGTTTGAGCTGTCCACGCCGTTCCTCAACCTCAGATGGTTTGGCCTCAAGGTCCCAGGCCTCTTCTCAGAGACGTTCCAGTTGGTCAACAACGCAATCCTGATCCTCATCTTCTTCTTTGTGAGAATCTGCTATGGGTTCTACCAGGCCTTCCAGCTCTTCACCGACTTCTACGTTCACTACGATGATGTGAGATTCAGACCATGGAGCGCATTCATCATCTTCTCTGGAAACGTTGTCCTTGACATCCTCAACGTGTACTGGTTCTACCGCATGGTCAAGGTCGCCTATGCTATCTTGGCTGACATGTTCACAGGCAGCAACGAGCGCAATGATGCCAAAAAGGATATTTGAGCAGGGTGTTCCAATCAGATAGAGACATAAACAACACATATTCATACACATGGCACATTAGTAATCCTCTCATGCTTCTCACCAGTGCTGGTGGCTACAACTTCATCCCTCTATACTCTTACTTTCATTTCAACGTCTATATGCATCTACCACTGCAGTCACTCCACCTGGCTCTTGTATGCCGAGTACTCTGGAGTCTTGAGCGTATCAAGCCCGATCTGAATGTCTGTATGAATGTCCTTGATCAGTGCCTCCTTGGTGGTGTAGTTGAGCTCTGGACGGATGTATCCCAGCACCGTGAAGCTCACCAGGGCACCGTAGAAGTCCCGCTTGTACTCATGCATGATGTGCAGCTCCACCGCCTTCTCCTTGTTGCCGTAGAACGGGTTCCAGCCTATGCTCAGCACGGTTGGCAGCACAACGCCCACGTCCTTCCCGTCCTCGAGCCCAAGGCCGTAGCTGTACTCGACATCCACGCCATTCTCACGCTGCTTCGTCTCCACTGCGGTCTTGGACACGTCGGCAACAACCTTGACCCAGCCAAAGTACACACCGGGCTCCAATGTGCTTATCTGGGAACACTCCTTAACGTCAACGTTGGCAGTGGGGATGCCCAGCTCAGCAGAGCCACGTCCAAAGCCAGCAACAACGTGGATGTTGCGCTCAGTGACAGGGAACGGAGCCTGTGGGGATGTCGGGATTGGAGCGTCCGGTCTGCTCATTACTGCTTTGTCCTTGGTGTTTGGAGTTGTTTGAAGAGAAGAAGAAGAGGCCAAAGACGAGCATTCAACAGCCGGAGAAGAGCCACACCCGGACACCAGTCCCAAAACGGATACTTTCCCGATTCGGAGTTTTCGGCAATTCCGGCGTTATCAGTAGATAGAACACCCGGACACCATCACTCAAACAGCCCAGCATTGCCCCGATCTCTTGCACCTTTTGGACAGCAGAGGCGGTAATTGCTGTCAGTTTGCCGGGTTTAAAGGACTTTGTGACATTCCGAGGTGCTCAGTGTTCAATGGCTTGCTTACAACCGACATCAAGGCGACGTTGTGCTCTGATTCTGCTGCTTTTGGGGTGTCTGGCTGCCGTTCTGGCTCGCCCCATGGACCCTGCAGAGGGCGTATCGTCAGTTGACAGCACAATGGAGCCACACGACCAATTGCTCGCACCAGACCTCTCAGAGGACTCGTGTGATGTCTCTGATCTGGACAAAGTGGGGCTCGCTCCCGTGTGTGAGTACATCCAAACACACTGCTCGCCTGTGACGTTTGCTGTGGCGGGACACTACTACTGCAACTCCACTGCTGTCACACGAACAACGATACTGGTTCTAAGTGGTGCTCTGTTGCTGGTCTTCTTCCTTTTGTTTGCCCTTCTGACACAGCACTTCCTGTATCCAAACTTGTCTCTGCTGGCACATCACCTCCGGATCTCTCCTAAGATTGCTGGTCTGACACTACTGGCACTGGGCAACGCCACGCCGGATGTGTTCAGCACTTACTCCGCCATGTCGCACCACTCGGCGTCCTTGGCACTTGGTGAGCTTGTCGGAGCGGCAAACTTTGTCGTGTGTGTTGTCATTGGTGGCATGGGCATTCTCAAGCCGTTCAGGGTCGATCCGAAGCGGTTTGGAACGGATCTGGGGATGTTCTCCGGGATGTTTGGACTTGCCTTCTTCTTCATCAGTGACGGGAAGTTGTGGAATTGGGAGTGTTTGACCATGGTGTTGGGATATCTGGGGTACGTTGGGTATCAGGTGGTGTACACCAACGATGATGACGATGATACAATGGAGCACCAAGATGCTGCGTTGGAAGAAGGACTGCTGGTTCCGGATGACCATCAAGACTCTGTGTCCGTTTCGTCTTTGGACGACAACCAGATGCACGGTTTCCAGCCAGTTGGAATCATTGATGCCCATAGAATCTGGAACTTGAAAGAAGGACATCTTGGTGAAGGGCAACCGTTGTTGGGAAGACCAGGCCTGGCAAGATCATACAAGAGTGCTGACCACGTTCCAAGCTCTACTGCCGGTGCTCCTACGCCTGTCATCAGAGCTACGTCAAGTGACAACTTGCCTCGCTCAGAGAACATTCCAGCAGCCCCAGTGATTGTTATTGATACGATCAGTGATGATTCGACGAGCACAAAGATTGTTGTTGATGCCTTCAATGACGACTCGGCCCCAACCACAACGACAAACGAGACACGGTCGTTTCCGAAGGAAGGCCCATGGTGGAGATTTCTTCTCTCCCCACTGACAGATGATGAACCACTTTCGCTGTTCACTGCTACAACATCACCAATCATCGTGTTTCTGAACCTCTTCAACCCTGTTCTTCCGATTGAGCTCTACTACAACGAGATCCTACACGCACGAGAGATTGCATTCAAGAAGAACCTCTTCCTTCTCCAACTCTCGTTCCTCCCACTATTCTTCACCGTGGTTCTTGCCGGATCCAGCTCCACAATCCATCCATTCCTCATCACTGTCACACTCCTCATCATCTCCCACTTCACCCCCTACACCCTTGCCATCCCCTTATTCGGCTTCATCACCTCCATCCTGCTCATCATCCTGACCTCCTCCCAACTCATAACCCTCCTCAAGAACCTCGGTGTCGTCCTGCGCATCCCAGAATCCCTCCTGGGACTCACCATCCTCGCCATTGGCAACTCCACCGGTGATCTTGTGTCCAACCTGACCCTCGCTGGGCTCGACATGGGCGTCGTGGGGCTCAACGCATGCTTTGGCGCACCGTTGCTGTACATCCTCTTTGGAATCGGTGCGAATGGGCTCGTGATCAATACGGCTAGGGGAGAGCCGTGGATGGAGCTGGAGATGGATGTGAGCTTCAAGGTCAGTGGTGTTGGGCTCGCGGTGATGCTGTTGGTGTATGCTGTGGTGGTGCCGCTGCGTGGATGGGTCATAGATCGGCGGATTGGCACTGTGGGTGTGACTTGGTGGTGTGTTGTCACTGGTGTTAATGTTTGGGTTTCAATGTGATTTAGAATAGAGGTGTATGGACGTTTTGTATTGTTTGTATCAGAATGTAAACTCTTCTAGTACGAGATTCACCTGGTGGGTCTCCATGTTCTTGACGCCAAACTTCCTCAGTTGGCCCATCAGTGAGTGTGGACCGCATCCTATAACATGGAGCGTTTTGAATGGACCTTCGATTGTGTCAAAGAGCAACTGTTGCACGTCTGGCCTGCCTTGTTTGGAGGTACACCACAGGGTGACTCTGTCGGTGGGTGCGAACTCCACTATGTTCAGTAGGGATTCATGCCGTGAGATCCAGATGAAGGAGACACTGTATGACGAGTTGTGGTAGTGCTGGAGTAATGGGAGAATGAGTGATGCGCCAACACCACCGGCACAGAGGATGATCTTCTCCTGATTTGGGCTGGTGGGTGGAGTCATAGAGAGTGAAGATCCTGAAAGCATACGTGAGTTGGAGCTGGTGTAAAGACTTGGTGGATCTTTGTAGTCAGTGGAGATTGTGTACTTGAGTCCGTGATTGCCATCAATGAGGTGGGATGTTTGTCCTGGGGCTTCAGTTGAGTCATGAACAAGCTTATAAGCTCTTGAGTCCTGAGATGCTATGGATGTATCAGTTTGAGGCAATTTGGCGTGAGAGAGCCCATATGGACCATGGATGAAACAGGTGAAGTAAGCGTGTTTGGACCCGGAGTCATTGATCTTGTTGTACAGCTTCTCTGTAAAGCCATGATGGACCTTGATCATCAACACTGCGATGCCATCTTTCTGAACAGATGCGATGGTGAATGGATGTGCATCAAACCACTTGATGTGTGGGATCTGGATGAAGAGATGGTTCGACGGGGCCCATTTGAACTGATGGTTGTTGAACTTGAGCAAAGCCCATGAAACACACCTCTGTCCCAATGAGAGTGAACTCACCCTTGGATCAATCGATATGATCAGGTAGTTCCCACCTTCCTCGCCGGTGACAATAGAGACTTTGCACTGTAGACACCAGAGATGACAAATCCATCTGACAACACGGTCATAGAGGAGGGCATATATGGTCAGCATGGTGAATGGTCTGCAATTGTGATGGTGTTTGGCAAACACCGGGAGGAATGCCAATGCCGAGATGATGTGTGTGTAGTAGA
Organism: Petasospora veronae; assembly: GCA_030563065.1. Taxonomy (NCBI): domain Eukaryota; kingdom Fungi; phylum Ascomycota; class Saccharomycetes; order Phaffomycetales; family Wickerhamomycetaceae; genus Petasospora; species Petasospora veronae. Next base: position 63,683 of record JAKUBA010000008.1, on the reverse strand, counting down.
AGAACGCATATGCTCTTGTTCTGACAAATGCGAAGGAGGTGATTGTGATGGCGAGGTACGTTGAAAGGATGAACCAGCCCGTGAGTGCCTTTGGTGCGGTGAAGCAGTACTCCCATGCCAGCGCATAGATGAATGAAAGAGCGTGAAGCAGTGCGAAAAGAATCACCAGGATCCCAATCCACTTGTGATACACGAGCATGTTCTCATATGAGACATTGAGGAAGTGAAGCAGTGGTCCGGACTTCAAGGGCACGAGGTATAGCAGTGGCACGTTCGATCCCGCGATTAGGCCAGTACGCAGGGCGAAGTTGAACGAGTCATCGACGTGGAAGTGTGTGAAGAGGACTGTGAGGTTGATGGCGTAGAAGGTTGCCACGAGGAAGAGGTTTGTCCATGTGTTGAACCAGGTCTTGAGGAAGGGGGTGTGTGGCTCGGAGACAAGGAGCTGTTGGATCTTGATGATCTGTCGCGTTACAAAGCTGTGTGAGTGTGATGGTGACACATGTATGTTGATAGATGATGACTTGGTGTGTGTCATGTACCTGAAAGCTCTGGAGATAAGATTGAGGGTGATAAGAACACAGACTGTGGAGACGAGGAAGTACTGGTAGACGCGTATGGTGTCCTTGGTCTCATAGATGTGTGCGTACTCGGTGTCGTGCTTGGTGTCGAAGGGGTCCTCGTGTCGGAAAGGGTAGCTGGGTGGGTGCCAGACGTTCATTTGATTGTGTGATCTGATCAGGTGTGTACGTGGAGAGAGACTAGATCAGATCTGCAGATGGAAGAGATAACATTGATCAAAGAGATGACTCGATCAGTAGCCCGATTTGTGTGCGCAAAACAGGGCCCGTGTAAGCAGCTCTGATCTATGTTCCACGTCAGGTCAGTATCAATCACCCAGTCGGCTATTCTCTGATCAGCTTCGAGGGCATAAACAATTGGGTGTACAGCGGGAAGGACGCACGGATAAGAGCTACGAACACCTGGACACCACCGAATAACCGCGATCCTCGACGCCGATGAAGAAAACTAGCAGCAACTGATCACAGCGACTTGTAAGACCATGAATTTGTGCCACACCAGCAAGTTAATCTCGAAGTTGGTGAAAAGTGTATGTGTGCCCTGGATAGTCTGTCCGTGCTGGTTGATCTAATTTCAACATGATGCCGCGTGGGTCAAAGATGACCGTGTATCCTCCGCGTGATACATCACATAGCTACAGACGGGTTCTTTTGATTCGACGAAGTTCAACAAGCTTCTGATTCCGGCCAGATGCTTTCTTGCATGGGGACACAATATCGATTGAGGTACATTGAATTGATCCACAAGTGGTGATCTCTGGTCTCTGAAGTGCATCATGGCTGACCAGCAGGGTCTTTCTTCGTTGTGAGGTGTGTTTCCTCGTCTCGTATGTGAAACGGCCGTTGCACATGGATTCTTGCTGGTGTTCATGAGCTTCACACTCAATGGAACCCGACGCTGCTTCTTTTGGGAGAGTTCAATGATGGTCCATGCCGAATGGGAATCGTTCCCTGGCGTCAGCTTGGTCATCGGCTCTACGGAAGTGGCTTTATCTACAAGTTTCCAGGAGATGTACACATAATCTCTGCTTGACCCTTCCATGGTAGTACCCGAGCTTTGAGTGATTGGACGAATTTAAGGTGAAGGCCACTAGTACTGCTGGAGTTACGAGTACATATTGGCCGTTTAAAGGTCTAGCATATTATATCTAGTCATGGTGCAGTATCTTGTTCCAGATTGTGAGCCTCTTGTGACAGTTAGTGTTATAAAAGCAAGGGCCCCGAACACCACGACGACGTCTGTGCTGGTGCTTGGTGTCGAGATCTTCGAGACGGATTCCAAACACCCGAACACCGCCGCCCGTCTCAAATTTGTCCCGGGCCACGTCGTCACTGAACACGGGTGGACGTCTGTACAATTCGATGTTCTTTGGTAAGAGTGAATTACGCCATCTTCGTTGCAAACTGTCCTTCTCTCAGCGTTACGAATAAGGCTTCACGGCATGCTGTCTGGAAAAGCTTCAAGCTGGATTTTATGGGATTCGTGGAAAGAGGCTATACGCAGCAATCATTGGGTAAGTGTCTGTCTTCATGGCTCACGTTGTAATACGTGCTGACGGTTCAATATTAACCTTTTAGCTCGATCATATGCATCCGTGCCTGCCGTACTTTCGAACCATACATCGTGTAAGGTGACCACTTACCATCAAGGGCACGTTATAGTGTTACGGCGAACTTCCTCCATCCTAATCAGTCAAGAGTGAACGCCGTTGTGCGGCTGTTTGTCAGTGTTCATGAGCTTGAGACTCGACCATGAGATGGATCCCAAATTGCTTCTTTTCAGAGACTCCAAGATGGTCCATGCCGAATGAGCTGCGTAATTGCTCTCTGGCGCCAGCATGGTCATCTGCTCTGCAAAAGTGCTTTATCTACAAGTTTGCAGAAGACATACACAGAATCTCTGCTTGATCCCTCCTCTCATGACGTAGAACCAGCCTCCCATGGGGCCTAGAGCCTAGAGACTAGATCTTGAACCTAGGTGCTGGGCTAGCGGCTAGCACCACAATCACGGGGACACCCCATACAAAGGAGACCCGGCGCAGGAACCAAGAATGAGCTATTCCTTCTTTCGCCACTGACAGATGATGAACCAATCTCACTGTTCAATTCTCTGTTACAAGATCACCAATCATCGTGTTCTTGATTAACCTATCGGCGGCCCGCAGGTTCTTCTCATTGACCTATAACATAATGATCGATCCAGCAAGCACAAACTTCCTTATCACCATAGCACACTACTCTGCACCATAAAGCATTTCACCCCATACCCCATAACAATCCCCTTATCTGGCTTCATCACCTCTAGTACTCATAAACATCGAGCTCCGGAACCTAGGAATGTCATCATTCGCATCCCACAATCTCTCTTGGGACTCACTGCATCCTCGTCATTTCCAGCTCTTATACTGGTGATCTCTTGTCCAATCTGACGATACTATATGAAGTACTTTCCCCCTTCCTCGCCGGTGACAATAGAGACTTTGCACTTCAGACACCAGAGATGACATATGTATCTAACAAAACGGTCATAGAGGACGGCACATATGGTTAGCATAGTGAATGGCCTGCCACTCATGTGATGGTGTTTGGCATACACTGGGAGGAATCCAGTCAGAGACAAGGAGCTGCTGGATCTTGATAATCTGTCGCCTTACAAAGCTGTGTGAGTAAGATGATGGCACAGGCGTGTTGATGGATGATTACTTGCTGTGTGTCAAGTACCTGAATTGTTCTGGAGATAAGATTGACAATTTGACGGTGATAAGAACACAGAGTCTGCAGACGAGGAAGTACTGGTACGCGTATGGTGTCCTTGGTCTCATAGATGTGTGCGTACTCGGTCTCGTGCTTGGTGTCGAAGGGGTCCTCGTGTCAGAATCCAGAATTTCAGAAAGCTGAATGGATAACTCCGAACTCGGTGGGTGCCAGACGTTGATTGGATAAGGTGTGACCTGATCGAGTGTGTGGAGAGAGAGATCTGCTGATGGAAGAGATAACATTGATTAAGGAGATGACTCGATCAGTAGTCTGATTTGTGTGCGCAAAACAGGGCCCGTGTGAGCAGCTCTGATATAGGTATTAGGTTCCACGTGATCAGGTCAGTATCAATCACCTAGTCGGGCATTCTCTGACCAGCTTCGAAGGCATAAACAATTGGGTGTAGGACGCACGGATAAGAGCTACGAACACCTGGACACCACCCAATAACCGCGATCCTCGACGTCGACGAAGAAAACTAGCAGCAACTCACAGCGGTTCCATTCGAATTTGTGACGCGGGTCATGGTGAGTAGCTCAAAACTGGTCCTCGTTACGGCTGGTGTTCTGTTCGTTAATGAATGCGCTCCATTCTAGGTGGGTTGTTATGGCCGCTCTTGTGAGGTTCTGCACGTGATCCCAGCTCGTGCGGTCGATCACATCGACAGACGTCTTCTTTGTCTCGGAAATTAAGAAGCTTAAGAGTCTTTGTATGGCCTTTGCTCCGATGGCCGTGTTATGAATGCTTCTATAGAGCTTGCAGTGCACGATTGGTCTCTGGTCTCTGAAGTGCATCATGGCTAACCAGTGAGCCTTTCTTCGTTGCGATGTGTGTTTCCTCCTCTCGTGTGTGAAACCCGTTGCACATGAATGTTTGCTGGTGCTCAAGAGCTTCACACTCCATGCAGGATTCCGACGTTGCTTCTTTTGGGAGAGTTCAATGATGGTCCATGCCGAATGAGCATTGCTCTCTGGCGTTCGCGTGGTCATCGGCTTTACAGAAGTGGCTTTATCTACAAATTCAAAGAACACATACAACAAGCCTGGACGTTCGTCTACCTTCGCTGCGCTACGGTGACTCCCTCGTTGTAGTTCGACGATTCCGTAGTAGTCTTGCCCTCCGCTACGTTGCGGGAGACTGTACTGCACCATCTCTCATAACGCCCCAGGATTGGGCCTAGGCGGCCGGCCACCTCCCTTCGGTCGGGGAAGTAGGGCCACTAGTGGCGTAATCTTGAACCCAAGCGCTCTCGACGACCTCCTCTCCGCGGTCCCTGCTCTTCGGCTCGCTGCACGCTGCCTCTGCCCCGCCAATAACGTACTTATCTGATCCCCTAATGCCACAAACTTACTTAGAAGTTAACGAAGGAAGTCCTTTGCGTACCGTTTTCTTCCATTATAAGTGGTTGCCTCAAGAATATTCATCAGGAGCAGCGCCAGCAGTACTAGCAAAGATCAGCCTGTACTACGTTGGATCATAGATCGATCTACGACTTTGCAGACTGGCCGCGCGAGAGGTCATATACCGTACTATATCCAAGCAGAAACAGAAGGTATACCATGGAGTGACTTGTCGCATGGTGCACAACATTCGCAGAAAGTATATTCTAGGGAAGAAGGTCTGGAACGGCCGTGTTGGAGCTGGTTCCAACCTCCCCCTGGGTTGCCCCTGAGTTTTTCCTCAGTCGAGAGCCGAGCCGCCGAGCCTAATCTCTGGTCCGCGCGCGCCAAATTATCAGATCTTCTATATGCTGTTTATCCCCGGTGTGGCTACTAGAGTCTTATAGGCGATGGCACTGCGATCTCCACTTGTGCGGATCTCGGCGTATGTGTTAGCCTGAGTGGTCTATCTTGTATATAGAGGGGCTATGGTGAACGTCCAGGAGTGGGAATCTTGGGGTGAGAGGTTTTCTCCCGAGCGCCGGTAGGGTAATCCCTGACACAAATGGCTGGCTCAAGCGCGAACGGAGGCAACGAAGACAAGCTGTGAAACTTTTAGCGCTGTCGACGGTTGAATGGGCCACGGTAACGTCCTGACCCTCGCGCGTCTCGATTTGAATATTCCGAATTCGGAATCTGTTTCTTTGTATGTTCTGACCTCTGACCTTGCATTGAGCACTACAGGAGGGACTATATTTGTTCGTATGTCAAAGATGCAACTCATACCACCGGTACGTGATACTGACCTGCCACTAGTTATCGGCCAATACTCGATCCTTGGTGAACGTACATGAATGACATTGTTTCTGAAATTGATTATTGCACTGAAAGCGTCCAACTTGCTTGGTATACACACATACTTCCGTGGAGGTATGTCTGTCATGAAATCCACGTCTGCATGTATGGCTGCTTGCCAGTGAGCTTCACACTCCATGAGACATGGATCTCCGGCCAAACTGCTCCTTTTGTGAGAGCCCATGATGGTCCACGCCGAATGAGCATTGTTCTCTGGCGTCCGCGTGGTCATCGGCTCTACAGAAGTGGCTTCAACTACAAATCTACAGAACACATACAAATCTCTTTCCCTTCCCTCGGTATACCAGTAGTCCTCGTATCATGGGAGGCCCAAAAAATCCTGACCGCGGCCGAAGCAAAAACCTGGATTTTTTGCACCTCCCTTCTGACGGCTGACGGCTGATCACGGCGCCGTTCTTGTTTCTTATGGCCGATTGGGAAACCCAAGGTAGTCAGAATGTCGTCTTTTCTTTGGCCTCTTTGGATTACAGTTCAATTGTTCCTCATATCCGCAACAACTCCGAGAATGGACGTGCGTGGATCAGCCAGGACCTTCTTGCCATGCACTCCTATGGATCGGTACAGACAGTGTAACATGAAGTACGTATAATCTCTCACATGGGCGTCGATAAACAGATCAGAGATTCCTCGCGTCAAGCTGCTTGTTCAATAATGTCGTATCCAGACTTTGACGACGTACATATCGGTTTTTGGTGTGTGGAGTGTATCATGGCCAACCAGCAGGGTCTTTCTTCGATGCGATGTGTGTGTCTCCTCTCGTGTGTGAAACGACCGTTGCACATGGATGTTTGCTGGTGTTCATGAGCTTCACACTCAATGGAACCCGACGCTGCTTCTTTTGGGAGAGTTCAATGATGGTCCATGCCGAATGGGAATTGTTCCCTGGCGTCAGCTTGGTCGTCTGCTTTACAAAAGTGGCTTTATCTACAAGTTTGCAGGAGATATACACAGAATCGACTCTGCTTGAATCTTCCACGGTAGTACCCTCACAGAGACTGGCCGACTGGCCAGCCCTTGATCGTTGGACTTTGGTGAACCACTGCCGGAGTTACGAGTACGTACATATGGCCGTTTTGACGTCTAGCTTATTATATCTCGTCATGGTGCAGTATCTTGTTTCAAACTGTGAGCCTCTTGTGACAGTTAGTGTTATAAAAGCAAGGGCCTACGTTATATAACGTTGTGCTGGTGGCTGGTGCCTGGTGCATCCGAGACTCATCCCAAACACCCGAACACCACAAGAGCCCTGCCTCAAATTTGTCCCGGGCTGTGTCGTCACGTCACTGAACACTGAACGACGTATATATTGTGGAAGCGGAACTTTTCAATGTTTTTGTTTCGAGGAATTAGAGAGATATTACAATTGTGGTCTTCGTTGGCTTGTCATAACCCAAAAATGTTCGCCTGACGTCTTCAAACTTCACACTGCACGTCGAATTTATGGGATCCGTTGTTGGAAAGAGCCTGTGCAGCAATCATTGGGTAAGTGTTTGTCTTCATGGCTTGCACGTTATAATACGTGCTGACGGTTCAATATTAACCTTTTAGCTCGATCATATGCATCAGTACCTGTCGTGATTTCGAACCATACATCGTGTAAGGTGACCACTCACCTTCACGAGCACGTTATTGTGTTTCGGCGAACCTCCTTCATCCCAATCAGTCAAGAGTGAACGCCGTTGTGTGGCTGCTTGTCAGTGTTCATGAGCTTGAGACTCGACCAAGAGATGGATCCCAAATTGCTTCTTTTCAGAGACTCCAAGATGGTCCATGCCGAATGAGCTGCGTAATCGCTCTCTGGCGCCAGCGTGGTCATCTGCTCTGCAAAAGTGGTTTATCTACAAGTTTGCAGAAGACATACACAGAATCTCTGCTTGATTCTTCCTCCCATGACGTAGTACCAGCCTCCCATGGAGCCTAAAGCCTAGATCTTGGAGCTGGGCGCTGGGCTAGCTGCTAGCCCCACAATCAACGGGACACCCCATACAAAGCAGAGTACCCGGCGCAGGAACCAAGCATGAGCTACTCCTTCTTTCGCCACTGACAGATGATAAACCACTCTCACTCGAGCTATATCACACTACTCACCATAAAGCATTTCAACCCCATGCCCCATAACGATCCCCTTATATCTGGCTTCATCCTTCATCACCTCTAGTACTCATAACCCTCCTGAAGAACCCAGGCATGTCGTCCTAGCTCCGCATCCCAGAATCTCTCTTGGGACTCACCTGCATCCTCGCCATTTCCAACGTTCCACTAGTGGTGATCTCTTGTCCAATCTGACGATCCTATATTGAAGTACTTTCCCCCTTCCTCGAGCGCGCTCGCCGATGACAATAGAGATCCTTTGCACTTCAGACACCAGAGATGACAAATATAGCACCTGATAACACAGTCATACAGGAGGGCATATATATATGATTAGATCATGGTGAATTGTCTGCAATTGTAATGGTGTTTGGCAAACACTGGGAAAGGGATGTGGGCTCAGAGACAAGGAGCTGCTGGATCTTCGATGGTATACAGCGCCTTACAAAGCTGTGTGAGTGTGATGGTGACACATGTGTGTTGATAGATGATGACTTGGTGTGAGTGAAGTACATGAATGCTCTGAAGATAAGATTGAGGGTGATAAGAACACAGACTGTGGAGACGAGGAAGTAAGCTGGTAGACGCTTACGGTGTCCTTCGTCTCATAGATGTGTGCACACTCAGTGTCATGCTCGGTGTCGAAAGGATCCTCGTTTCAGCTGAACGGGTAGCTCGGTGGGTGCCAGGCGTTCATTTGTTGAAGGTGTGATCTGATCGAGTGTGTGGAGAGAGAGATCTGCAGATGGAAGAGATAACATTGATCAAGGTCGAGATGACTAATTGATCAGTAGCCCGATTTGTGTGCGCAAGACAGGGCCCGTGTAAGCAGCTCTGATATAGGTACCGCCATTGGTCAATGGTCAGGACTCAGGGATCTGTATCAATCACCTAGTCGGCTATTCTCTGACCAGCTTCGAAGGCATAAACAGGACGCACGGATAAGAGCTACGAACACCTGGACACCACGCAATAACGTCGGCCCGCGTGCGTGTCCAACACCGAGAAGAAAATTAGCATTCACAGAAGACCATCATGAATTTGTGCCACGCCGGCCTAGAGGCAGAAGCCGGAGTATGTCTGTCGAACGTCGAGCTGCTTGTGTCTGACACTTGTCGTAATGTGTGCGCTCGAAAGACGCTTCTTCTCTGGGTATTGATCTTACAACGTACACCTTGGGGAATGATAGTGGATCCTCTGCTTGATCACTAGTTCATCATGTGTCCGAGATGTGCTTCAACTTCATGCGCTCTTTACCGAGTACGGGGTTTTTTATTCGGAGTTCGAGAAGCTTCTGAGATCTCTGGTCTCTGAAGTGTATCATGGCTAACCAGCAGGGTCTTTCTTCGTTGTGAGGTGTGTTTCCTCCTCTCGTGTGTGAAACGGCCGTTGCACATGGATTCTTGCTGGTGTTCATGAGCTTCAAACTCAATGGATTCCGACGTTGCTTCTTTAGGGAGAGCCCATGATGGTCCACGCCGAATGGGAATTGTTCTCTGGCGTCAGCTTGGTCATCGGCTCTACGGAAGTGGCTTTATCTACAAGTTTCCAGGAGATATACAATAATCTCTGCAATTCTTCCACGGTAGTACCCGGCTCGCAGAGACTGGAGCCTTGATCAGTTGGACGAATTTGGTGAACCACTGCCGGAGTTTCGAGTGTACGTAGATGGCTGTTTTGACGTCTAGCTTATTAGATCTCGTCATGGTGCAGTATCTTGTTTCAAACTGTGAGTCTCTTGTGACAGCTAGTGTTATGAAAGCAAGGGCCTACGTTATATAACGTTGTGCTGGTGGCTGGTGCATCCGAGACCCGAGACTCATCCTAAACACCCGAACACCACTTTCCTCCTCCTTCACAAGAGCGCGCGGCCTCATGAAATTTGTCCCAGGCTGCGGATCTCTTTGAATGAGCGGTTGTTTCGTTGTTTCGTTGTTTCTCTCATTCGAAGTCCATTGTGTCTTTGGATGACGTGGTCTGCCGTTTACAATCTGTATGTCCATTTCTTTGCAAAGGTCAATGACCTATCTCGAACCATACATCGTGTAAGGTTACCACTTCGATCACCTTCACGAGCACGTTATAGTGTTACGGGGAACATCCTTCATCCTAATCAGTCAAGAGTGAACGCCGTTGTGTGGCTGCTTTGTCAGTGTTCATGAATGATGAGCTTGAGACTCGACCAAGAGATGGATCCCAAATTGCTTCTTTTCAGAGACTCCATGATGGTCCATGCCGAATGAGCTGCGTAATTGCTCTCTGGCGCCAGCATGGTCATCGGCTCTACAGAAGTGGTTTATCTACAAGTTTGCAGAATACATACATAGAATCTCTGCTTGATTCCTCCTCCCATGACGTAGTACCAGCTTCCCAAGATCAGCTAGGCTCTGGTCTAGTGGCTAGCCCTACAATCACCGCGAGGACACCCCATACAAAGGAGACCCGGCGCAGGAACCAAGCATGAGCTATACTCCTTCTTTCGCCACTGACAGATGATAAACGACTCTCACTCACAACATCAACAATCATCGTGCTCTTGAGTAACCTATTCGACCCGCTGGTGCTTCCAATTGACCTATATCATAATGATCGATCCAGCATCGACCATGAGCTTCCTTGTCACTATATCACACTACTCGGGATCATAACGCATGTCACCGCATACGGTCCCCTTATCTGGATTCATCACCTCTAGTACTCATAGCCCTCTTCAAGAATTAAGGTGTCGTGCTATCCCAGAGTCTCTCCTGGGACTCACTTCTCGCCACTGCCAACTCCACCGGTGATCTCTTGTCCAATCTGACGATACTATGAAGTACTTTCCCCCTTCTTCACCGGTGACAATAAAGACTTTGCACTGTAGACACCAGAGATGACAAACCCATCTGAAAACACGGTCATAGAGGACGGCATATATGGTCTGCAATTGCGATGGTGTTTGGCAAACACTGGGAAAGGGATGTAGGGCTCAGAGACAAGGAGCTGCTGGATCATGATGATATGTCGCCTTATAAAGCTGTGTGGGTGTGATGATGCCACATGTGTGTTGATATATGATGACTTGGTGTGTCTGAAGTACCCCAAAGCTCTTGGGATAAGATTGAGGGTGATAAGAACACAGACTGTGGAGACGAGGAAGTACTGGTAGACGCGTATGGTGTCCTTGGTCTCATAGATGTGTGCGTACTCGGTGTCGTGCTTGGTGTCGAAGGGATCCCCGCGTCGGAAAGGATAACTGGGTGGGTGCCAGACGCTCATTGGTTAAGGTGTGATCTGATCGAGTGTGTCATGGAGAGAGAGATCTGCGGATGGAAGAGACAACATTGATCAAAGAGATGTGCCGCTGAACGGGTATCAACCTGGTCTGGGTGGTGCAAAGCAGAGGCCGTAGCTGCTGTGTATCCAGGATCGGCATCACACGTGATATGAGTAGGAGTGGGCTTCAAGTCAGTATCTGTGACCTGATCCGCAATTCCCTAATCAGCTTCTACTCACAAGCTGACACACGGATAAGAGGAGCCAACACCTGGACACCACCCAATAACGTCGTCGTCCGGTGATCGAAAGAAAAGTACTATTAGCAGCAATACAGCGATCTATAAGTTCCGGCATCAATTTGTGCCACGCCGGTGCGCGGAGGATCAGGTTTTTCAGCGTTAGCTTTCTCATGCTTCCATGATATGTTGGATGATCCATGAACGAGCAGCTCAATGAATTTTGTTGAAATATCTCTCCCGCGAGATGTCGAACGAATGGTTTCATGAGCTGTTTTGGTGCTCATGAACTATTGCAAGCTTAATCCACTTGAGGCTTCGTGCTCATGTTTTGCACATGACTTTTGCGTGGAGTTTTCAATGCCTATCGGTACTTCAGGGTTTGCAGTGCGCCATGAGGTCTCTCATGGTCTTTGAAGTGTATCATGGCCAACCAGCAGGGTCTTTCTTCGGTGCGATGTGTGTTTCCTCCTCTCGTGTGTGAAACGGCCGTTGCATATGGCTGCTTGCTGGTGTTCATGAGCTTCACACTCCATGGATTCCAACGTTGCTTCTTTTGGGAGAGCCCATGATGGTCCACGCCGAATGAGCATTGTTCTCTGGCGTCCGCGTGGTCATCGGCTCTACAGAAGTGGCTTTATCTACAAGTTTCTAGGAGATATACACATATGATCTCTCTGCCCTTCCCTGGTAGTCCTTCCAAGTTCCCAGTATAGCCTGGCCAGCCCCACACACACCCGGACACCCCATACAAAAGAGCCCCGGCGCAGGAACCAAGAGCGAAGCATAAACAAAGCGCTTCGACTCTCAAATCAAGCGAAACAGCACCAGAACAACACCGGCGGCTCTTCTACAAAATGGCAGGAGACAAGCGCCGCTCTCTTCTCTTCCCCTTCTTCTCGGAAAAGAAGCCAGAGGCGAAGTTTGAGGTGGTCAACAGGAAGCGCTCGCCACTGGCAGCCTCCTCCTCAGCCTCCTCCACCGCCCCTTCAGCTTCTCCAGCAAAGCCAGCGGTTAAGCCAACGGCAAGGACACCTACACCGTTTGACGACGTGGCACGAAAGCTGACGGCTCCTGCTCCTTCCCCCGCCAAACCACAGCCCAAGCCCACGAAGACAACCACAGCCACCTCACACACCTCGGCGGCTCCACCTTTCATCAAGTCCAAGACACACAACACCATCCGCCTGGCCGATGCGCCACTGGCCAATTTGGACATCCTGTATGGAGACATCCCTCCCGTTCCAGACTACAACTCGAAGTCATATGCCCCGCCAGTCACGATCCATGGTAGAACGGTGTCGATGGCAAAGAAGGATGCTCCCCCAAGACGCAAACCACCACCAATACCGGTTACAGCTGAGCAGAAGGCCCCAGAGAAGAAGTCCATATCTCCACAGCTGATTCCAGAAGAGGATGAAACAGCTCCACAGATCAGATCGACACCAGCAGTACCGACATTCACACCGCCTCTGGTGCCCGCTACCTCCTCTGTGTCTCAGGTCAATGCTGTCCCAGATATCACAGTCCACGACACTGACGGCATCCAACAGGAGATCAAGGAGGAGAAGCCAATTATTTTCAAGAGCAAGGACACAGAAACTGTGCCGATCTCACCCTACCAATCAGAACCACGCCAACCATCCCCAGAGGCAGCACAAGTCCATGAACTGCCAGGTGCATTCCCAATCTCACCCGTACCAACACCAAGTCATCCAACAACAGCTTCAGGCACATCCATCTACAGCAATGACTTCATTGAGAAGCCACCATTAGCACCGGCATTTGGAGGATCAAACAAGAGCAACAGAAGCAGTCTCATGTCTCAAGACTCACACTCTGAGTTCTTCGATGCAAAGGACGACTTTGCTGGAAGCACACCATCGTTGCAGAAGAGTACACCAGGTTCATTCCAGGCTAGTCCACAACAATCGTTGTCACAACAGTTCACATACCCAGCCCAGGAGGCCACCACAGCACATGAGGCGATCACATCACAAGACAGAACCCTTTGGCCGAGCCACAGTGTTGAATCATTTGCACAGAGCACGGACGGTTCCATCGCAGACAGCAACATTGAATCAATCGCAGAAAGTTCTGTCAGTTACGTGCAGCCGCTGAACTTCCACAAGAAGACGCTGAGTTCCATGTCCAACAACACCATCATCCCCGACTCGAGCCCAAAGCATAAGAAGCAACTGTCTCTGTCTGATGAGATCATGAGGGACATTGAGAACTTCAGACCAGGTGGATTGCATCATGAGGGCATTGGAAGTGATGAGGAAAGTGAGTTCTCACCAGTGACGCCGTTACAGATGAGTTTGTCCAAGGAGGTCCCTCTTGAAATGCCTAAACGGACACTGAGTCTCAGTGATGAGTATGATGAGGACGAGAATGCTTCCATTGTGGAGAGCGATCATGCTGATGCTATGACTCCAGTGGTGAACCGCTTTGTTGATGAGGAAGAGACACCACGACTGGGTGTGGTGAATCATGATAATACGATTTACGATAATGACCGAGGATCTCTGTTCCAGGACTCCTCTGATGACGACAAGGGTCTTGACCATGCTGATCCACTCATACACAGCCATGTGCAGAAAGAGTATGGACATCCACAAAGCCCAAGCATCACGAGTTCCACCGTTGGACCAGAAATTGACTTTGCGCAGTCACCTGTCTACAACTTCAGAAACTCAGGCTCGGCACCTGGCTCTGGAGAGCTTGACGACGAGAGCTCATACGCTGCATCCAACACGGTTCTCCCGAGATCTGCATCTTATGAGGAGCTGTATCGTGAGTACTCCAACACAGACGTCATATCAACTGGTATCAGCTCTACCGCTGCTCAGGTCTACGATTCTGTTCCGGAGAAGTCGTTCATCACAAGAGATGCTGGAATGACATCAACTCCATCAACACCAGGGAGAGATGATGGGTCATCGTACAGCTATCACCAGTCTCCTGAACGTCGTACATTCCATGTTGTCAACGATGACAGCACCTCGGTGGTCAATGATGATGAGAGCTTTGCTGCGTCGTCCAAGTACGAAAGCACTACTGTTGGTGCGGACTCTATTGATGAAAGACCGCGAACCTTCCATGTTGTCAATGATGGTCAGTACAGTGACAGCGATACAGATGGTGACTCTGTCTCGTTCGATGCAAGCATCCCAGAGGACATCAACCAGGACTTCAGTGTGGTTCACCAGGACGGACTGTCGCTGAGACCGCCAAGCACCAATGGTGACAGTTCAGGTGATGCCCTGAGTTTCACTGCCAGATCACCAAAGAACTCAGAGTTCAGCATTGGCTCACCACCAAAGATGACATTCGGGGGATCATCTATTGACTTCTCCGATCCAGCTCACAGTCTCACAAACTCAGGAGGTGTCATCACCCCACAGCACTCCATCATCATGTCTGAACAGTCGGGAAGTCCAATCCATTCTGGCTACGGTGACCCACCGCCACCGACATCAGCAGGATCACACCAGCCAGTCTATGACACACGCATTGAGGAGAAGGCAACACCAGTTCAGAATCTGGGTCAGTTCCAGAGCAAATCCAGAAGACCACCACCAGGTGGTGGACTGGCTGTTCCGACTCGTGTTGGAAGAAGCACATCCATCTCCGCACCATCGCACAACTACAACTCGATCAAAGAAGATGTTGAGTCCCCATCTCAGCACCACATCCCTGAGAAGTCGAGTTATGTTGAGATGCTCCGTCTCGGTGCAGGAACCACGAACACCAACGTCCCGGCATCCACGTGGGGTCTTCCTGTTGGTATTGCGGAGATTGATCACTCCCGCTTTGTTTCATATGCTTCTCGTGCGGTGTACAAGAGACCAACACGTCTGCACAAGAATGACTTGAAGCATGGAAAGATCAAACAGCGTCAACTCGCTCTTGAAGTGGGTGATGATGAAGAAGATGAAATCCGTGTTGAGAAACGTGAGTCCACTGAGCTCAAAAGATTCGAGTCTGATACATCAGCACTGTCGGTCGTGTCTCCTGAACGATCATTGTCGAGTTTCTCTCCAAGAAAGGATCTGTCAAAGGACAGTTCGTTGACTAGATCCGGGACGCTGTTGACTGACAAAGTGCCACAGATTGCTGTTAATGTTGGAAGAAGTGGTACTGTCAGGGATGGCTCAAAGGCACAGATGACTTTGTTCATTGCTAACCCTGATGCTGATAGTGATTAATAATGTGAACGTCTTATTATGTATGGCAATCAAGGTTGTAGATCATACAAGCTTCACCAGCTTTAACTGTTTGAGTGCCATATCCTTGTTTACCTTGGATACCAGATCAACGTAACACCTTTGATTCTTCCCCATTCTCTCCAACGAGTACCCCATGACGATCACCAAGTCACCGTCGTTGAACACATCTGCGCTCTTGAAGTCCCTCCTCAGGACAAACTCCATGTTCACATGGTCGTGTGGTCTAATCAACTTGAGTCTTACACCATCTGTATCCTCTCCAGATTTGTCAAATGTGGCCAACATTAGCTGACATCCGAAGACCAATGGTGCCTCGATCTGTTCATCCGTTCGTTTCTCCTGCCCGTGTAGTTTCTTCCCATTCATCTTCGAAAGTATTGTGGATATCTCAGACTCCCATGCTCTCACTCTCTCCTTCTCTTTCCCACTGTTGAGAATTGTCTTCATTCTCCTGGCGTCTTTGAAGTATGCATTGTGCACATATTGTTCGGATACGTTGAGGAGTGTCAAAAGGTCTGAGGTCGGGACGGCGAGGCGGGTGTCTGTGCCTTTGTCCTTGATTAGTGAGGAAAGGATGTGGGTTCCATACGTCATTATGAGAGCGATAATGTGGATGATCTCCCTTTGAGATGAGCCCGTTTGGATGGTGTGGATGAGAGCTGTGAAGAGTGAGATGTGTGTCAGAGTTGGTGGGATGTAGAACTTGATGAGGAAATTGGTGCTGGTCTCTGTGAAGTCATATGTGGTTCCGTCACTGATTGTAATGAGTCCAAGGTATAGCAAGTAGTCGAGTGAAAGAATAAGGTCGTCTGTGATTGGGGCCTGAAGGAAATGAAGATTTTCAAACTTTGTCTTACACTTATGGGCATAGATGATGTAGGGGATGAGTAAACTGTGGTGAATACCGTACTCGAAGTCGTGTAAATCACCCTGAGAAGTCATACAGAAGTACTTGGAATCTTCCATGTGAAGTATGGATGAGTTCTGGCTGATTCTGTTGCGGTTAGTGAACTTAGTGACGAGGTAGTCGAACCCGTTGCTGTCAGCTTTCTTGAACTCAATGAGACCGCTGTCAATGATGTACTTGACTCGATGGTCAATGGGTAGAAGAGGATCAGAGGTGTTGGAGATCAGTACCCTTCTTTCCGCTCCCTTTAATACTGAATAGTCTGTGAGATCAGTGATGATTGAAAACGTGCGTTGGATAAATGCATCTTTCAAAGCTTGGTTGATGACCGTGATGTCTTGCCTTGAAGGAACCAAAAGAAGAATGTCAAATGGATCTGATTCTGAGTTCAAGGTGAGAATCTGCTTAAGTGTAGATATCATCTCTCCATAGATCTTGGTCTGTGGTGGTGTTGTAGCTGTGTGGTACATCTCAATCTCTGGGAAAGGTACCAGGTCCAACACAGTTAGATTCTTGCAAAACAAGTCAAAGTACTTCTTGTAAACTTCAACCTTGAAGTTTGACTTCAGTGGCACAATCAGCTTTGACACCAGAGTTGGCCTTGTCTTTTCAAGAATGGCAACGAAGAAGTCACTGCTCATTGATCTGTCATCGACGGCATCGAGCACCACGAAGTCAAAGCCATCGAAAAGCCGACTTGATGAAGCAAGAGCGTGTACTGCAGTTGAATAAGTCACCGACACCGATTCACTGGATGGTTTCCTTGTAACATCCAGAGCAGTATGGTCATCGTGTTTCCCTGTCAGTGTCAAGTCATCGCTGATCAGGACGAAGCGGGTCGCATCGACTCTACCGAGGAAGTCTGTGAGTGTTGTGGTGTCAAATCCTGGTAGGATCACCACTTGATTGGCTGTCAGTGCGTGTAAGAAGGCATTGGCGTGACTGTCAAGAGTGCTGGCCCGTGACGGCATCGGTAATTTTGTGCTGTTGTTGAGAGAAGTAGAGAGATTGGTCTCGGTGAGTAAACAAATGATGAGGTGAAAATGTTGGAAAACTCCGGATTAGGAAACTTCCATATTGAGGCTCCTTTCGGTATGCGCACTCATAGATTCTTCAATCCAGGGCCATTTATCCCGCAAAACCTACTTAAATTAGCTACAAAGACACACAATGATAGTTACATACCACTCCTAGCACTGACTTTTCCCAAACCCACGTTAAACATCTGTTCTCCGCCTCTATACACAATCTTCACTGATTAAGTAATCAACAGCCCCTGATTGGCCAAATCAAGCCGTACCCCGGTCCGGCCCGGTTCCGGCTCTCAGCGGCCTCCATCGTCATCTCTTCAGCTGGAGAGCTAGCGAAAAAGTCCTGTGACTCTTTGTTTTCAGCTTCTGCAGCTCATCTCTTGTCAAGTCGTTGTTTGTGCTGTTAACAAGACTCTTCCACTCAGAAAGGCTCCCATTGCTCAAAGCAGAAGTGCCTCACACTGAAAACTTTTCCACTCACCAGACATAATGACCACATTACGTCGAGGATTCTCCACAACGGCACGCTGTCTTGCCGGCCAGAACGTCACCGAGAAGATCGTCCAGAAGTTCGCTGTTGACCTGCCGAAGGGAAAGATCGTCAAGTCTGGAGACTATGTTTCGATCAGACCAGCGCACTGTATGTCGCACGACAACTCGTGGCCAGTCGCCCTCAAGTTCAAGGGACTCGGTGCCAAAGCTGTCAAGGACAACAGGCAGGTCGTCATGACACTGGATCACGACGTCCAGAACAAGACAGAGAAGAACTTGGAGAAGTACCGCAACATTGAGAACTTTGCCGGCGAGCAGGGCGTGGACTTCTACCCAGCAGGTCGTGGTATCGGTCACCAGATCATGATTGAGGAAGGTTATGCCTTCCCTCTCAACCTCACAGTTGCCTCTGACTCGCACTCCAACACATACGGTGGTATCGGTGCTCTTGGTACGCCCATCGTGAGAACTGATGCTGCCTCCATCTGGGCTACAGGTCAGACATGGTGGCAGATTCCTCCAGTGGCCAAGGTCGAGCTCAAGGGAAGACTCCCAAAGGGTGTCACTGGTAAGGATGTGATTGTTGCCCTTTGTGGTACTTTCAACAACGATGAGGTGCTCAACCACGCTGTTGAGTTCACCGGAGAACACATTGGCGAGCTCTCTGTCGACTACAGACTCACCATTGCCAACATGACAACTGAGTGGGGTGCCCTTTCTGGTCTCTTCCCAGTCGATGACACATTGATCAACTGGTACAAGAACAGACTTGACGTGCTCCCACAGCCTCATCCACGTGTGAACCAGCAAACCATCCAGGAACTCATTGATAACCCTATGAAGCCAGATTCTGATGCCTACTACGCTAAGCACCTTGTTCTTGACCTCGAGTCCTTGTCCCCATACATCTCCGGTCCAAACTCTGTCAAGGTCTCTACTTCTTTGGCTGATCTCTCCGCTCAGAACCTCAAGGTCAACAAGGCCTACCTCGTCTCATGTACCAACTCCCGTCTTAGTGACATCAAGGCCGCTGCTGACGTTGTGAGAGGTCACAAGATCGCTGATGGTGTTGAGTTCTACATTGCTGCTGCCTCCTCCAACGTCCAGAAGGATGCTGAGGATATTGGTGCCTGGGACACTTTGCTCGAGGCTGGTGCTATCCCATTGCCAGCTGGTTGTGGTCCATGTATCGGTTTGGGAACTGGTTTGTTGAAGGAGGGTGAAATCGGTATCTCTGCCACCAACAGAAACTTCAAGGGAAGAATGGGTTCAAAGGACGCTTTGGCATACTTGGCCTCTCCAGAAGTCGTTGCTGCCTCTGCTATTTTGGGAAAGATTGGTGGTCCAGAAGAGATTGACGGTTCTCCAGTTCATGGTGCCCTTGGTATCAAGAAGAGCGTCACCACTCCACCAAAGCCAACATCTTCCGGTGATTCTGCCGCTGCTGCTGGTGTTGAGGTCCTTGAGGGATTCCCTAAGTCCATCGAGGGTGAGCTCATCCTCTGTGACGCTGACAACATCAACACTGATGGTATCTACCCAGGTAAGTACACTTACCAGGATGATGTTCCAAGAGAGAAGATGGCTGAGGTGTGTATGGAGAACTACGACGCTGATTTTGGTCAGAAGACCGGTCCTGGAGACATCATCATCTCCGGTTTCAACTTCGGTACTGGTTCTTCTCGTGAGCAGGCTGCTACTGCCATCTTGGCCCGTGACATGAAGCTCGTTGTTGCCGGTTCTTTCGGTAACATCTTCTCCAGAAACTCCATCAACAACGCTTTGTTGACGCTCGAGATCCCAGACTTGATCAACATGCTCAGAGACAAGTACAGAGACGCTCCTGAGGAGCTCACAAGACGCACTGGCTGGTTCCTCAGATGGGACGTGGACTCTGCCACTGTCACTGTCAGAGACGGCAAGGACGGTGAGGTTGTGCTCCAGCAGAAGGTTGGTGAGCTCGGAACAAACCTCCAGGACATCATCATCAAGGGTGGTCTTGAAGGTTGGGTTAGATCCGAGTTGGCAGCCCAGGAGTGATTGTTGTGCATCCGTTTACTTAGCATCCTATTTATTATAGATTTCTCATATTCTCTACACTGGAAGTAGCAGCAGTTCATATAATTTGTATACACAGATCAAACATGAGTGATCTTGGCCTTGTTGGTCTTGCGTGAAATGGCAGCAACTCTGTCACCAAGAGACAAAGCCAATCCCTGACCCTTGGAACGGATTCTGACGTGACCCACGATTGGCCCATCAGTCTGCTTCTCAATACACAGGTTGGCCAGGGCATCCTCACCGAAGGATGATCTCGAGTACAAGTTTGCACTGAGGAACTGGCACTCCTCACCAATCACTGCACCAGGTGTCAAGCATGCCATGTTGGTGCCAGCAAGTAACTCGTCAAAGTAGCCCTTCAACGTAGGAAGGTTGGACTTGACAACAATCTTGTTCTCCCACTCAAACTCGTTCCACATGGTACGGAACTTGTTCTCAGAACACTTGCCTGGCTTGATGTAGTCCATGATGTCAACGTGAACATCGTTCAAAATGACAATCTTGTTCTCAGAACCATGACCACCATCGTACACAATGTTACCAAAGATGACACCAGTGTCAGCAGATGTGACCTTGACGGTGGTCTGGACTTTGAAGAAGCCATGCGCTGGAACGTTTTGTGTGGTTGGCTTGTCAATCACCTTCAAGTCACCAAGAGTGGCAAATTCAACGTGCAAGTTACGCAACGTCTCAGTGGTCTGGTTGACGAGCATCACGTCCAACACAACATCGAACTGGTGGACCTTGACATAAGCCTCAGCATACACTGGATCAGAGAATCCAGACAACTGGACAATCTTGGAGAGTCTCGATGACAAGTCCTCCTCGACCTTGATACCAGTAGCAGCGGTCAAGTCATCCTCCATCTCATCTGAAGTATCAGCCTTACCAAACTGTCTGAACTGAATAACATCGTCGACCTGCTGGACGTTCTTCTGCAACTCAGCAGCATCCTTCTTGGCCCTCTTGCTGTCCTCAGAAGCCAACTGTGTCTTGTATGCATCTCTGGTGGCCTCCAAGAATGCAATCTCCAACAACTTCTGATTGGTCTTGCCCTCAGCAATGTAGGAAATGGCTGTCAAGATTCTCTCAGAGGAGTCCTCATCAATCTTCTTGGACACGTAGGATGATCCTCCAACTCTCAAAATGCTCACCAATATCAACATGGCCTCAGCCTTCATGGCGTTGAACACCTCAGCCTTACCGGTAGCACCCTCCATTCTCAACATGAGCTTGACAAACGTAGAGGCCAAAACGGCAGGTGTGTAAAAGTCACCATCGAGGATGAACTGGCGGAGTGGTGGTCTCGTCTCAGACTTCTTGGAGTGCTTCTCAGAAGTGAAGGCGGACTCGGTGGCATAAGTACCATCAGCCAACACCACTGGCTTGGAAGAACCATTTGACTCCTCCTTACCCTCATCGTCATCACCGTGGTGTTTGCTCTCAGACTGCAAGATTGGAACCTCACCAACACAAGCACGGAACTGCTTCCAAGCAGCTTCAATGTCCGAGGACTCGATTGCGTACTCACCAATGATCCAGAGGGCGCCACGGAACACCTTACCGCTTCTGATTTGTTCCAATGACAAGAGGAGACGCTTGATGATAGAGCTTCTGAGGTCTGGGTACTTCTCAATAACCTCCTTGATGAAGGTCAAGATCTCGGTGGCAGAGGATGTGGAGAGCTCTGGGAGGAACTCGAGAAGCAAGTCGACAACACTAGCAGCAACCTGGGCGAACTTGATGGCGGTTTGGTGGATGGCAGAGATGAGCAACTGGCGGTATTCGACAGTCTTGTCAGCGTCAGAGTTGACAGTCTTTTGCAACTCCTTCTTGAGGAGCTTGAGCACGTCGTCAACGTTACGGCTCGAGACGAGCTCCAATGAGATCTCAATGGCTCTTCTTCTGATGTCAACGTCTGGAGAAGAGAGGATTCTCAAGATGTCCAAAGTGACGTCCTCCAAGATACCTGGGTTCTTGTTGTGGATGTCGTGGACTCTCTCCAAGACAATGAGCTTGACGTTGTTGTCAGACTCCTTGATGGCCAACTCAATGAACTTGTTGGCAGCCAGCAAGACAAATGGCGGATTGCTTGTGAGCACAACAAGGGAGGAAGCAGCCTCGTAGACGACAGAGTTGGAGTTAGACTCAAGCAACTCGGAGAGAAGGTTGATGTACCTTGTTCTGAGGTCTGAAGCCTTGTCCTTTCTGATGAACTCAATGAAGGCAAGCTGCAAGAGTGGGTCGATAGTGGTGAGGTCAGAAACGCTCTCCTGGATGTAACGAAGGGCGGCGGTTCTGTCCAAGTTACCCAAACTGGTGAAGGCGTTGCGCTTGCAGGTTGGATCGGTCTCGGTGATGAGGAAGTCGTTGATGATCTCTGGGGCGTCTGGGATCAAGTGGTCCGAGACCAAGTAGATGGAGTAGATGGCAAAGATGGCGTACTTTCTGACATAAGCGTGACGGTGCTCGAGACAAGCACGGGCGTTTGGAACCAGCTGCTCAAGCAATTCTGGCTCGTGGAGCTTGGTGAGGAATCTCAAGGTGTTACCACGGATGTACTCGTTTGGGTGCTGGAGGTCTCTCTGGATGGCGTTACAGACAAGAATCATCTCCTGCTTGAGCTTCCCGTCAGGGCCAACCTTTCCCACAATCTCCCAGTAGAAGTAGAGAAGCTTCTTGAGCTCCTTGCTCTTGGAAGGCATGACGTAGCGGATCACGTGCATGAGGAGGTCTGGCATTGGGTTGCCGTCGAGCATGGCAACGAGGATTTGCTTCATGGCGTCAATCTTGGACTCGTCTTTGCCCTTCTCCAAGAGCGTCTTGTACTCGGACACGGAGACCTTGGAGGCCGGGCTCGGGTCGTGGACCAGGGTGTATGTGACGTCGGCCATTTTCGCTGGAAGTAGGGCGCGTTAGTCTCTGGAAGTGGCTGGTGAGCTGAGGAAAGTCGGAGAGGTGTCGTTGACGTACCAATTAGTCGCTGAGATGTGCAAAAGCGTCCGACAGTCGAGTTCTGGTGTGCTTCTGTCGCTTTTGAGCCGCGTTGTTGGCGTTGGGTCCCGCTGGCCTCGATGTTGTTGATGTGTTGTTTTGGGATCGAGGAGTTCGCGAAAGTGTTGACTGCCGTTTTGGGAAGTGTGTGTTAATTGTGGTGTATTGTGGTGGTCAACTCCCCGGATTCCACCAGATTAGCCCATAACTACTAATAAAACTACCCAATATCACATAGAGTGGACCTTTATTGACACAGACTCCCCCTTTTGGTATGTACAATCGTCAGGGGAGCCCATAACACAAGCAACATCTAGTACTCGGTGTTCTCTGGCTTGACACCGCTCTCAGAACCGTGGAATGGCAAACCAAAGGCACTCAGCAGTGTTCTTGCCTCAGAGTCCGTCTGTGCAGAGGTGACGACGTTGACGTGGAAACCATATGTCTTTGGCCACAAGTCCTGGTTGGCATCGATCTCCGGGAAGAACTTCACATCCTCTGGTCTCAGACCGAACTGGATGTTTCCGAGTGTGTCACCAGACTTGTTGGAGATACCTCTGTACTCTCTGATTCTTGGGATCACCACCTCTGTGAGTGTGGCGAGGAACTGGTGCATTGGACGGCCCTTGAGCGTGATGCGCGCACCCATCTGGTACCCGGCACGGACTCTCCAGTGCAACACGTTGGTTTTTGAGTAGATTGGACTGGCCTTGGCTCCTGTGATCTGCTGGAGCTGGACAAGGGCACTGATGGCGTGGTTGGCGTTGTCCTTGGCCTGCTCTGCGTAACAGTTGATGTGGACGGCCAGGATCTCTGGGATGTTCTGTGGTGTGTGTGGCTTGACGTTTGGTGTCTCAGCAGCAGACCCCTTTGGCTTTCTCAGGGTTCTGTTGACGTGGAAGGGCGAGGATCCGTCCCATTGTCTGCGCTTGTTTCCCTCTTGTGTCTTCTCCCCGAGCTGTGTGTTGATGAGGAGCAAGTCGGACTTGACGGTGTTCTCGAAGTACTCGGCCACACGGTCCTGGTACGTGGCTATTGGCTTGTACGCTGGCGATCTGATGTCGTTCTTGCTGTACTTCAGGCCCTCGAAACGTGGCGAGAGTCTGTTCTTGTTGATCTTGACTCTGTGGTGGACGGGCTTGATGGTGTTGCAGCCTGGCTTACCGGCGACGGCAGCAGACGCGGAGAAAAAGCGCACAGCCGATACTGAGGCCTGTGAGAGCGCTGAGGACCTCTGATGGAGCATTTCTGGCTTGGATTGGTGGTTTCAGAGCCGCTTTTGTGTGAATTAAGTGTCCTTCCCAACGTCGAGCATGGCAAATTTGTGCACCGGGAGGCCAGTTCCGAGGTTGGAAATTCTGACTTCCGGGGGCTCTTCCCCTGCGAAAAATTTTAAGCGGCGCTCTCCTGAACACCACCATCGCAGCGCATTTGCACCACCAACAACACTGCAAAAATGGCTAAGAAGGACAAATCTGTGAAGGAAGACGCCGAGGACAACTACGAGAAGAGACTCCCGGCCGTGCTGTCGTTCGCCAAGCCACTCGCCCCAAAGAAGCTCAACAAGAAGGTGCTCAAGACCGTCAAGAAGGCTTCCAAGGCCAAGCACGTCAAGAGAGGTGTCAAGGAGGTCGTCAAGGCCCTCAGAAAGGGTGAGAAGGGTCTCGTCGTCATCGCCGGTGACATCTCCCCACCAGACGTCATCTCCCACATCCCAGTGCTCTGCGAGGACTCTGCCGTGCCATTCGTCTTCGTCCCATCCAAGGAGGACCTCGGCTCTGCTGGTGCCACCAAGAGACCAACCTCCGTCGTCATGATCGTCCCAGGCGGTGGTAAGAACAAGAAGAACGCTGACAAGGCTGAGGAGTACCGTGAGGCCTTTGACGAGGTTGTCAAGGAGATCCCAGCTATCTAAGCGCACTCTCCAGCAGCTCGCCCGCACATTGATGAACATACAAACTTCATGACCCCCCACATTTTGCACTTCTACCGTCATCACAATTTGTCAAAAATACCTTGTACACTAGTTTTAATGAAAGTTTAAAAGGAAAGAAGCTCTGTAGCTTGGGTGGCCATAGTGAGACGATGGCTAGCCCCTTGACTGGATCGTATGTATGCAGAAGCACAACGCATGAGGTATATTGGACATGATGACACAGCTGTAAATGTATGATATCTGTCTAACAACAATACCTGAACATCTCTGCTCATCGCCTTCCAGCATTGGGATGCCGTGATCCAAGTGGCTTGACGGAGTTCCGCGCTTGAGCCCATATCTCCAACCCTTCACCGTCTCTACTCAATAGTCACCGATGTATGAGATATGTTCTTTGCGTGGCCTATATGACTGCTATTTACAACGGTTGATCGGCTCTAGGAACAGGGTGAGGTGCCAGGACCGACCACAGCTTCAACCAGATCGAGAAGTCGTTATGTCAAGCATCAGCTAACGCGATATAGGCAAAAGATTAACCGTAGTATACATGTAAAGAAGCTACCTAATAGAGAAGCTCAATAGCCATATTATCATGGCTGGCCGTTTTTATAACCACAAGTATAATCACATTTGTCAATGCATGCTGCTTTGCAGCGCCTTTGTTTCGTAGCCATGCTCACTCTCCATGGTGAACGCTTCTGCAAATCACCGGAGGAGCTGCTTCCTGAGATGGTGGTGTTGACAATATAGACGACTCCGTCCAGAACAACCGGCTCAAGATCAGCAGTAAGCTCAAATGTCTCGACAATGGAGTCGTAAGAGAATGGGAGGTCTGCGTTGGTTGTGGTGGAGGCAGCGTTGACAGATTCAACAGGGGCAGCGAAGACTGGGGCAACAGCAAGGGCGAGGGCAATGATGGCGTACAGCTGCATCTTGCGAGGAGTGGTTTGAGATATTGAGGAAGTTACTTGAGACAAACTAGATACTACTTAAAATAGCGGCTTCGAAGAGGCTTATGTACCGCTTTTGCTGTTGGGGCGTGAAACATGAAGGGAACCGCCTTTGTGTCAAGAGGCGCGATTGGCTTCCCGATTAGGAAACAAGTGACAGATCAAGTCTCCGACCCCACACCACTTCTAAAGCACACACACATGGCTTGAAACAATACATGAGATCCTGAAACACACACAGTATCCAATTTGGGTCTTCGATGCTCTTCGGTTGCCTTGCTCATGCTCAAAGAAGCCATTCAGCTGATATTCCATGGTACCCATTGTGAGGCGTTGGCAGGCTACTGACGCCTGACTGACAGCGCAGGCTTTCCTCCCATGTGGATACCTCAACAGTCACTACAGTGTTTGAAACAGTGCATGATACGGTTATTCAAGTACTTGTTGATGGCTGGTGATCGTACAACAGCAGGTCATGTATGCCGAAACACGGCACTACTCAATCAGAGCGCTCGAATCTTCTGATGGCACTCGCGTTTGCACCCGTCTCGTATGATCATTCCAGCTTGCTTGAGTATATGAGTCGGCCTTAGACAAGCACTGTCCAGGCGTAATTGAACTAGGGTATCATCAATGAGATGCGATTCTATATGCGAGGGTTTAAGCCATGGATCTGGAAAGGACTATATTGATCGGCGCCACGGTTATTCTATGGATGCAGGGATAGATGATTTATAAGCTGACGTTGATTCAATATTAAGTTTCGCCGATCAGCATCCCAAGAACCCGAAAGTCAGGGCACCAAAGAGGACAGCCAAAACTGAATGGATGCAGCTGATGTCTCTGAGCTCATAAAAAGGTAACCCACTGGACGTGGCTTGGATCCCTGTCCACGCAAGCTCCGTGTACAATGAGGTGTAGCTGCTACTCACGTTAAAATCAGAAACAACAGAGGCGGCCACCCAGAGACCGATGTCAATGATCCACAATTGCAGCATAGCGATCCATCCTTGAACTTCAAGGAACTCTTTCCAAGCAGATACAGTGAGAACAAGAACGAGAGTTCCATGCAAACAGGCAGCCACAATAACTGCCTTGACGCCGGAAATGAGAGAGGCAAAGTCTTTAGATACTATGAGGTTCTCCTTAAACCAAGAGGGGTGAGTATCTGCGCTGTACACCACAGTACCATTTCCAATAGTTGGAGACTCTCTGCCGTATAGCTCTTCAATAGTAGGTGGTCCTCCTCTCACACAGTTTGAGCGTCCATTGGTGATCGCCTCACCGCAGTACCCCCATACGTAGACCTTGTATATGTCACACAAATCAGTGTCACTGAGGCCGTTGAAGTTATGAGCTGGGATCCCGGAGCTGCGGATGGCCCGACTATATGACACAGAAAGGTCGATATCAGTATTGTTGATTACAAGGAGAGGAGCTCGTGTGCTGGAAGAGATAGTTAAGCTGGAGCAAACAATAGATGCCAAGGTGAGGGAAAGGGAAATACAGCCACAAATGAGACCAATAACACGCTTTATTTTTGGCCATTTCGACGTCTTCTTCGTTGGTGTTTCCACGTCTGCAGTTGTCATTGTGGTTGTTGGGGCAGCTCTGTAATGAAGGGTGTTAATTGAATACGTATGTCTAGTGAAAGCAGACTCTTCTATTTCCACAATGGATGAGAAACTAGAGTCATAGCTGGTGAGGTAATAACTCCGCGGTTTGGTTGTCTTACGGTACTGAGAGTAGCTGGTGAGATGACGTTGGGTGCCAGAAACCCGAACGTTCTCCTGAGAGAAATTCACCTGCTAGCCCAAGTTGCAAGAGAATATATGTACTACGACAGCCAGAAAAGGACGTGTATTTCATGCAATCACCTAGTTAATATAGCGCGCCCTTGCAAACGAGAAGCTCTATAAGCGCCGGCTCGCATAATTACGTGCGAGATGCAATATGTCTAGCTGCAAATTAGCACATGCTGTATATCGTTGAATTGCAGCTCATTAATAGTACATCGGACTCAATTAGAATCATGTCATTAGTAAAATTGAAACCTCAAATTAGTACTACTATATAAATCAATCCGTAGTACGTGTACTTGTAGTGTAATCACAGTACGTATATGGGCCTTATAATTATAGAGCTGAGGTCTCACTGGTCGTCAATAATCTGATTTACCACGAGTAGAAGACTGGAAAGGCATGAGACAAACTGAGAGGTACTCATGAATCCTGACAATACAAAATACCCTGGTGCCTTTGTTACAGTTATTCCTGTCCACTTCAGAGCAGCTTTCAGCTCCAGTTGGACGAGACCAAATGAATACAAGGATGGAAGTAGACCGAACAGGATGATTGGAGAACTGATCAGCAGTGGAATCATACATATTGGTGCGATTGCGTTTTTCCAATACTGGTGATTCAGTAGGACTCCCGATTGATGCAGCAGAGCGGTAAGTATAACTAAAGCAATTGCCACAATCAGGGATATCCATACAACCTTCTCTTCTTTCATGTCATCCCGGAACATTTCCCAGTAGTCCGGCGTACTATAATTGTCCAGCAACCGTTCACCTCTGGCGTTCACCAGGGGGGATAAACCTTCAAACCACTCAGGAAGAGCTTCACTGGAAGAGTTGACAATAACCGTGCCGTTCCCAATGGTTGGTGACTCAGCACCATAAATCTTCCCAATGGACTCAACAAGTCTATCCGAGGTTTTAACACAGTGTGATACTCCATTAGTGATGGCTTCTCCACAGTATCCCCATGGGTGAATGGTATACTTATCACACAAGTCAGTGTCACTCAGACTGGTGATATTTGTGGTCGTTGTGTTGGAGAGGCGAATGGCATGGCGGTAGGCAGTTGCAACATCGATATGCGTATTGTCTAAGACAAAGAATCCGTTGCCCTTGATTGGAGAAAAGGAAAGGAAGCAGAATAGCAATGTCACAAGCATGGAAAGGATAGTGCAGCCGTACGATATAACCACGTAGGAGGGAATAGGTCTCTCCCTCACTTCTTGACGTTCGATGTCCACTGGTGGTTGATGCTCAGCTGTCATATTGGTTCTTGACGTTCCGGTTATAAAGGGTCGACTTGATGTACAATATATGTACTCTGTCTTGATGTCAAGCTTTGAGGAGATGTTAGCTCATTATAAATGTATCGTACGTCTCTGTGAAACAAAGCATGAGAGGATATCACGAGAAGCTGCAAATTTATATGTCGATGATCACGTAGTACACAGAAAAATGGCACGATAGCTCGGCGGAGCTCACGCGAGCTGCAAATGCGTAAAAACAGCGCCTAGGTGACTTCCAGCTCCTGCACGTGACCGATGATTATTGGTTTAAATTACACTCGAGTGGGACATCAGCTAGCTACAGATTGATTTTGAAGTAAGATCCCTCAACTGGCTCATGCTCCTCAAATCTGATCTCCAGTTCCAGTCAGAGCAGCTTAATTAGATCACTACGTCGACGTACATATGATATAGAACAATGTGCACTCTTCTTATTAACTGGTTGAGGTAAGCCATCGTACTAGTTCTATGTTTACAAGTATCTACAAATTCTAGATAGTCTTTCTAAAGATTGACGTATCCACTTCTGAAAAAGGATCCTCACTCATCGAGAAGCGCTTCCGGTCAAATTTCAAGGGGCAATTACGGGGTCAACTCGGCCGAGTCCGGTTATCTCCGCTTTTGTAACCCGGGCCGTGTGTTTACCTTTTGGCGTTTTTGTGGCAGGCCGTCGGGATTCATTGAGATAAATCGGGCGGAAGGATCGCCGTTCTTCCCTTATTCCCACACAAGAAGACCACACCAGAAGGAAGTGAACATCAGGTGGTACGGTAAGTACGTGACATACACCTCCACTGCACAGTCCTCTTTGTAGAGGCATCGTTGGGCTGTTCTCTTGGATCTCCCTCTCGATGACTAACATCGCACACACTAGACTCATGTCCCACTTCAAACTTCACTCTGCTGATCTCACCTCAACTCACGGCACCTCGTCGGACCTGCTCCTTCCCCTGAGTACGGAGTCCAGTGATCTCTGGCCGGATCCACTGCTGTTCTTGTCACCGCTCCCTCATCGATGACTCCATTCCACGCCAGTCCAGTTCCCCATCTCATCACACCCCAGTTCTTCTCAAGACATCACCGTCATAACAGTGAGTACCACCTACCATCCACACGAGCTCAGTTGTCTGCTTAGAGGGGTTGCTCAACTGTTCTCTCGGCCAACTCTTCCCTACTACTAACAGAACAAGCAGTCCTCATCTTCTAGATCACTCTTTCGATCCATCTTCTACCTCGTCACTCGGTCCCATCCAATCCCATCTCATGTGAGTACCGCTCCTTCACCCGTGGACCCCAGTCATCTTTGGTAGAGGCATTGTACGACTGTTCTCCCTTCCCTTACCCACAGACACCTACTACTTACCACATACACAGGTCCCCTTATTCATCATCATCTTCTTCTGGTGCGGTTCCAACTTCTTGTCTTCCAGTGTGGTGGAGGTGACTTCTGGCCCAATACCCCTGAGACCACATCCTCCCAGCACAACATGGTACCTCACTACACTTTCCCCATTCACTCTATTGGAGACAGACAGATCACAAGAGCATGATGCTACTTTGGAGAAGACCACAGGTGAGGTGGTGCTCGTTTCCTTGCCCACAGGCACGAGTCCTATTGCTGATCAGTCGATCTGTCGTGTTCAACCTGGCTCAGACACCTTGCTTGCAACAACGACGATGACGCTGTGATGTGGTGGGTCTTGGAAAGAAGGAACTGCTGCCTACTGATTCCAAGCTCTTGGAGGAGAACAACAACGGCACCACTTCTTATGTTGACGGTCCATTGATGAAGCCAGTACCTTTTGTCTCTTGTGCTTAGAGCTGGCCCTTCGTGCTGAGTGACAGAGGGGATCGCTGATCTGATGGCCATCCTGAGGCAACGTGGTGTCGGCATTGTGTGTGGCATGGGAACAGTGGGAGCGGCGGCCGTCCACGCCGATGACTCGATGACTGTCTCGGTCTCTAGGAACTGGCCTTCCTGCTTGACTTGAGGCAGTCAGATATGACTCGGTGTAGCTCTGCTGCCTTGCTTCCTGCTCATGCTGCCCGAGATCCGTCTCAGGTTGATCGATGTTCGGGGTCCTCTATGGAACCGGGGAGTGGATTCGGCTGGAACCCGCATCAGACGATAGCCACGCATCACTACACTCCTCTGGTGAAGTAGGGGACTCTAAGGGGGGACCAGGGAGCGGTAAAACGCGATAATCTGGTCTCCCGAGTTCTGCTGCTCGGGCGAGGGCGGGTGTGTCCAATTTTTGGTAGGTTATGGGGTTTTGTATGGGCGATAGGTTGTCGTTGATATCTCAGCAAACAGACATGATATAGAGGTATAATCCACCATTCAGGATAGAATGCGATCCGAGCTAACCCCTTGGGAAACCAAAATGCTCTAATACCTTGAACTGGAGAAATTAGAGCCAATTTTAATCGCACCATAGTTAAGGAGGTGGTCACGTGTACAGTCACGTGTCGAACACCCGGACACCAGCAGCCCCATACAAATGGCCATTCTACAAACCCTTGAAACTTTGATTTCAATTTTGGAGTATCCAGCGGCGGAAATTTGGGATTTTGAGCTTAGTCTAGTAGTGTAATATGGCTATTGTAAGCATGGTAATTGGATCAAAGCTGCTCAATAATGGATTCAAAGTGGCTTAACTTATGATGATGAGTTGAGGCACGTGACCTAGATTTTAAGCTGATCCGGAAATAGATGAGATTCGCGAAATCACGGAGTTTGAGAGGCATCGATGATCGGCCTTATGTGTCATCTCATGACACCCGATTCGGTGCAAATGAAGCACAACTGGCCAGTTATTTGTTGCTGTGAACCCTCGAGGACTCATTTCGAGATACATCGGCTCAGTGTCCACAATGGGCGAATCTCGAAAGTTGTATGAGTCTCTGGGGATAATACGTGCCTGGATCAAGGCCAAGGTACCCAATCGGACCCTCTCGCAACGAATGTTCAAGAGCACAGTCAACTCAACGATTGCGCTGATTCTGTGCCTGAATCCAACCACACTCAAGATCCTTGGTGGTGAACCTGCAATGCTACCCCTGATTGCCGTGATTGTGCATCCTGGAAGACGACTGGGCTCGATGCTCGAGTCTGTGTTCTTCAACTCTACTGGACTGCTGATTGGAAATGCATACGCACTCTTTGGGAGGTTTGTCGCTCAGAAGATTTGTGACTCTGATCTTAGTGACGCTGACCAGGTCCGTGTGAACTATTACAAATTCAGAGCCGCATTGGCATGGCTTGCTGTCCTCCACATATTCATGCTCTTCTTCCACGGCTGGATGAGATGCATCACCCACAAGTTCTTCTCTATTGTGTTCCCAATGTTCTTGGTTGTGCACTTCACATTCACAGATAACTTGGTCACAGATGCAGGAACAATTGCGAAGAATTTCACAGTCCCGTTCTTCCTGGGAATGGCCATCTCACTCGCATGCAATTTGCTCATCTTCCCGGAGTTTGGCTCGTCGTACCTCGGGACCTCCATTCTGCAAACGATCAACGAGCTGCAGAGTACCATTGAATCGGCTGTTAACTTCTTCACATCACCAGATCCAGCGAACTTGGCTTCGATTGTCAAGAAGAAGGGGACACTGAGATCTAAACTCAACTCCACACAGGCTGTTCTCCAAGAGTGCACCTACGAGATTTCGTACTCGTTCCTCTCACCAGGTCAGCTCAAGCCAACGATTGACATCATCAAAGATCAACTGTCATACACGAATGCACTCATCAATGCGTGCCAGCTTGAGTTGACAACGCAAGGAGACCTCAGAAACACTCTCAATCGAACCTCTGCACCTTTGCTTGCTCTCCGTGATGAGATCTCTACAGCCATGCGCATCATTGGTGTTGCCATTGCCTACTCCTACGATGTTGATCACAATGTGGAAGGTATTTCGCTGGAGAATGTTGACTTTGATCAGCAGTTGAACAGTCTCACCAGGGCCATGGCTTATATGGACATCCAGTTCAGAGAGGAGTTCAAGAACCTGAGCACCGAGGCTGAGGACTATCTTTCACCAAACGACGAGATGTTCTTGCTGTCTTCGTTCTTGATGAACCTGAAGGAGACGGCAAACTCTGTGTGCAACTTGTTGAAGCAGGCACACATGATGTACTCATACAAACTCGATAGACATCAGAAAGGTTTCTTTGGAAGAAGAGTTTGGGTCTCTTTCTTGTTCTCCAAAGAGGCCATGAATGGGTGGTATAATGCCAACAAAACCGACTTGATCAATGAGACAGCCACTCTGAATGGAGATACTACTTCAAGAGTGTTCCTTGGTGAGTCTGCTGACGAAAAGAAGATCCTCGTCACATCTAATGGGCCATTTTCCAACAAGGTTGTCACTATGATATCCGCCTTTTACGAGTCTCACAAGCCACACTTTCGTTTCGGTATGCAGATTGCCGTTGGTCTTACTCTTGCAACCTTTCCTATGTTCGTTCCTGAGTCACGTCACTGGTTTGTCGACCTCAGAGGAACGTGGATTGGGTTCGTGTGTATTCTTGTTCTTGAGCCGGAGCTTGGCTCAACATTCTTTGTCTTCTTCTTGAGAGGTGTTGGTGTTATCAGTGGTGCTGCATGGGGCTACCTGTCGTACGTTGCTGCTGTCAACCAGACGAACCCATATCTCGAAGTCGTGGTTACTGCTATCGGTGCTGTGCCTGGGTACTACTACTTCTTGGGAACACCGTATGTGAAGGCAGCAATCATTGGTGTGATCTCGATCTACATTGTGCTGCTGTCTGCTGTGATTCCATCTGAGGTCGGTGGCTCGATCTTGCAGAACTTTGGAAAGCGTTGTCTTGCCATGATCTACGGAGGCGCAGTTGCACTGTTGTGCCAAATTGCTTTCTTCCCCATCAAGGCCAGGGACGAGCTCAACAAGGAGGTTGTCTCTTCAGTTCGAAACATGTCAAAGCTGTTGTTGGTGTATGCTGCTGCACTAGATGGAGAAAGTCTACAAGTGAGTATCTCCCCAAAGAGATATGACCAGTTCAAGAAGCTCTCATCGGCTACTAAGTCATCTTTGATCAGAGCAGATGCGTACAGATCAAGTGCTAAAAAGGAACCACGTCTCAAGGGTAGCTATGATGACATTGAGAAGGTCTTCTACGAGATCATTTTCATTCTGAGAGAGATCTTGGACAGACTTGACAACATTGTACAGCTGAGAAGAGCTTACGGATCAGCCATCCTTGAGGAGTTTAACTCAGAAGCTCACCCTTACAGAAGACAGCTCACAGCCTCCATGAGCAACACTCTCAAGGCAGTTCAGCTCGCTCTTCAGAACAAGTCGCCACTTCCACAGTACTTGCCTAGTTCGAAGGTTGCACACAAGAGACTTATCAAGAAGGTGACAGAGTTGATTGAGGTCAAGTACTACAAGTCGCGTCCAACCAACGCCTCAAGTTCATCTGACAGTGAGAGTGACTCTGAGATTGTGGTGAACTTCAGCAACAGACGTGCTGCTGCCGTGGACAGAGTGTTGAAGGAGAAGTTCCTGAGTTGGAATGCTTCCAGTGCTGCTACAGAGGAGGTGATTCAGTACATTGAAGAGCTGATGGAGCTGACCAAGGTTCTTGTTGGTGTTAATGAGTTCAAGTATGGGTTCCTGAGTCGCTCGCTGTACTCTGACTATGCAGCTGAGGCAGCAAGAGGATATCAGCAGCTGATGTATGCTCCACAGCCAACTGTTGCTCAGGCTGGCCCAATTCTTGAAGACGATGAGAGTTATAACTCATTGGAGTATGAAGAGAACGAACCTGTTGCTCTCCATGATAACGCGTCATCTGCCCATTCAAGGGGATCCGGGATCTCTAACGGTTTCAGAAAGAGAGTGTACTCGCTGGGTTCCTGGCTACGTGGTGATGACCAGACTAGTGCAAAGTCGCTGGGACAGTACGATGAGGGTGACATTCCATTGTCGCTGATGAGAGTTGTGAGTCGTAAGACTGTTAATGAGGAGAACTGAGGTTGTTGCATGTATAGTTATTGGTGTCTTATAGAATATAGAACGTTTCATTGATGACTGCACGCGTGTACCGGATCTTTGTGTCGTCTACCTTGAACCTTATGCAGGGCAATCCTCTCGGGGCTTGTTTATGCATACCCCTGGGTCACTGGCTGATCTATCATGAGTAGATACAACACTATCAACTGCAGTAATATTTGATCTCGGTGCTCTATCTGGTAGATCTTGTCCTGGGTTCCCGGTTCTATTTGAGATCGAGAATCTCTGCCAGTACACCTGATGTTCAAGGGGTAACGGAGTTAGCTGGAACTGTCGGCCGACTCCTCTTATATCCGCTTTTGTAACCCGAAATCGTCTGTTTACCTTTGATCCTTTTTGTGGCAGGTCGCCAGGAGTGATTAAGGGAATCTGGGGAAAGCGATAGCCAGCAATCTCTTATACTCCCACACGACCACCACTTATCAGGCTCAAGAGCTCATCCGGGGGAACAGTAAGTACCTGCCATACCAATCCACTGCACAGTCCTCTTTGTAGAGGCATCGTTGGGCTGTTCTCTTGGACCTCCCTCTTTATGACTAACATCACACACAGCCTCACGTCCAACTTTTCACTCTCTACGCCTCACTCAACCTCTCTTTCCACCGGCTTCACCTTTCGACCATGGAGTCCAGTGATCTCTGGCCAGATCTACTGCTTTCCACGTCTATGCTCACCCATCCACCACTACAGTCCCATCCCATCCCATCCCATCCCATCCCATCACCATCACCATCACCATCACCATCACCATCACCATCACCATCCCATTTTGCACCTAAGTGAGTACATGAGCTCTTTCACCCGTGGACTCCAGTTGACTTTGGTAGAGGCATTGTCTGGCTGTTTTCCCTTCCATATCCCCCTACTACTTACAACATCCACAGGTTCCCATGTGCTCCTTCCCAATGTTCATGTTCTGGTTCTCTCCCTTCCTTTTGTCTTCCTGTGCGGTGGGTGTGATGTCTGGCTGGCCCCATTCGTCCTCCAATACCCCTGATATCACATCCTTCTCAGCACCTGGTACACCAAGCACATCATCGAGAAACATTCCCAGTCACTCTTCCATCAACGAGTACCACCATACCACAACCTGAGCTACCCACTTTGCACTATTCATCCCATGCTCTCAGTCATCACCAACCCTGGGCCTTGAGATCTCTTTGCCTACTGGAACAGTTCAGGGGTCTCTTGCTCGGGTACTGAGTGGCATCCACACAGATCCCACTACATACGACCCATCCATGTCCTTTCACACCACATCTCAACTCTCACAACAAAACACTGCCCCATTCTCAACATGCTACACCTAATGGACTTTCTTCTTCTTCAACTTGTTGCAGCTGGGCTGGTACTTCCTACAACACCTAATGGCTCTCTGTGCACTAGTGTGGTCCCCTCATCGTGCTCCAGACTTGGGCTCCATATTGTCTCAGGCGGTGTTGGGGACTCTCTAGGGTATAGTAGATGCATTCACAAGGGTCAGATAGTGCTATAAATGCCTAATCTGGCCCAAAAACAAATGAAATCAGGGGAGAGGGAGAGTGTTGAGGATTTTTCGTAGACTATGGGACTTTGAGGTTTGAGCACTAGCCGCGTGTATCTCGTGCTAGAGTAGCTATATTGCTTGTTTTCTGCTCTCTGTGTGTACTCTCATCACTGAGCAGCTACTTGAGTCTTCAAGGTTCCGCTAGGTGGCCTTTTCTGTGAGTTACTCAAGATTTAGTGTTCTACCATAGTAGGTGACTAGATCACGTGTACTGTCACGTGCCAAGCACCCGGACACCGCGCTCCCATACAAACTGCCATTCTACAAACCCCTCAAACTTCGAATCCCTTTTTGGAGCATCCAGCAACGCAAATCCGGCCATTTGATGCTAGTCTAGTAGGGTAACATGTATGCCCTGGACACGATGACCTTTTCAGAATGTGCTAATAATGCTCAAAAAGTACTCTAGCTCCTGGTGGCTGAGTAGGCCACGTGACCAAAAGTCAGATATTATGTAATAGTGGTGCAATCATCTACTATCGCTACCTTGGGAAGATGGTTCAACGATACAACAGGCAGTATCAGATCTAAATCTGAGTTACTTGCTAGGTTAAAACTTAACTGAGTGTGACGTTTCAGCTCCTGACGAACAGCGATTATGTCCGCGGACATACTTCGCGTGAGAGACTGACGCGTCAAAGTGTGGTGGCGGACAATAAACAGGCTGCTCAACGCTGACGCAGATGAGCCATCACTACAAGACCGAGCACAGATACTTTAATAGTATAAAATTGATTTTTAAGCTGTTTATTATGTCTTTAAATGCGCGTTCAGTGTACTTCAAGGCCCTTCAAATGTCTCGTGAGGCCTTCTCATAGCGCGTTGGCCGGGCTTGCGACAAATCCGCGAGTTTCACAAAAAAGTTGAAATCTTCAGAATCGCTGATTTGTCGCGAAGGCAGTGAAAAGTTAGCGAATACGTGCCCTTCTAGCACTTATTAGCTAATAAATCGAGACTTTTACTTTAAATTTATGCGTGGCTCCCCCTTAAACGTACAGCTTTTGAAAATTGGCATCCGCAGAGAATGAGCTCTGATGCGTCGTTGTATATAGTTTTCAGCTCCTAAGGACAGCTTTACCGCTGGTTAGCGACGATTATGCCTCGTAAATACTGGTTTTGACTGCATATTGGCTCGAGTGTCACAGTGAAAAATAAGGGACCAGGTTTGGGTGTTTCGTGCAGCCTCTTAGAGTATCGACCATAACTTTCTGATCGTATATACTGTGTTGATTCTGTTGTATGTTTGAGAAGGTGATCTGGAGCAGCTGAAAGGCTGTGAGACCCTTTCAGTCAGTTTGAGCACCACTGACCCGCAGAAACCCGGTGAAAACCTGCAATTGATATCACTACTGCTAGATATCAACACCTCAACAACTATCACCCCTCAACAAGCAAATTATGTACTACTTAAGAGACAGTTGGGGTGGTGTAACAGCTACTATCAAAGAGCTCGGAGTTCGCGAAGTGCTGCCCCTACCACTAATGTTTTTTTTTGCGTTGTACGTTGTACCTCGAAGTCAACTGAAAAGTTCAGGCCGAAGACACGACGATGACACGAGAAGAGCACCAACACTACGCCCACACACGATGCCTCCAAAGAAGAACCAGAAGCAGAATGCTCCTAAGAAGGACCTCAAGAAAAAGGTCGAGGACAAGACCTTCGGAATGAAGAACGTGAGTACAAGCCTCCCTTTACTACCACTCAACGATGAGCTCAAGCATGCTAACACCCTTTCTCTAGAAAAACAAGTCTTCCAAGGTCCAGAAGTTCGTCCGTGAGCTGGAGTCTACTGCTATGAGTAGTGCTCAGGCAAAGAAGGAGCTCGAATACGCTAAGCTCAAGGCACAGGAGAAGAAGGCACACGAGCAGGCCAAGAAGGAAGCCATGCTGCTTCTTGCC
Organism: Petasospora veronae; assembly: GCA_030563065.1. NCBI lineage: Eukaryota > Fungi > Ascomycota > Saccharomycetes > Phaffomycetales > Wickerhamomycetaceae > Petasospora > Petasospora veronae. The sequence continues at coordinate 25,327 of JAKUBA010000008.1, read as the reverse complement.
CAACAGGTGGAGCAGAAGGTTCCATTTGGTGTTGATCCGAAGTCTGTGCTGTGTGTCAATTTCAGAGATGGAAAGTGTCAAAGAGGAGCCAAGTGTAAGTTCTCTCATGACATGAACATTGGAAAGAGAGCCACCAAGAAGGATCTTTACACTGATGACAGAAAGGACAAGGAGGCCGACACAATGGACCAGTGGGATGAGGAGAAGCTCAGATCGGTCATTCTCTCCAAGCATGGAAACACAAGAACAACCACTGACAAAGTGTGTAAGTTCTTCATTGAGGCCGTCGAGGATGGTAAGTACGGTTGGTTCTGGGTGTGTCCGAACGGTGGTACGGAGTGTATGTACAAGCACTCTCTGCCTGAAGGATTTGTGCTGAAGACGAAGGAGCAAAAGAGACTGGAGAAGCTTGATGCTGACGCCAGACCGAAGATCACACTCGAGGAGTTCATTGAGACAGAGAGAAACAAGTTGCCAAAGACTGGACTCACGCCGATCACGGTGGAGTCCTTTGCAAAGTGGAAGAAGGAGAACGAGATCAAGAGACTCAACGATGAAAAGAAGAACAGTGTCAAGGCTAGACTCACAGGAAGACAGATATTCGAGCAGAAGTACCTCAACAAGACGTACGTGGAGGATGGTGACGACACTGATGTTGCCTTTGATATGTCTCAGTTCAGAAAGGCGATTGATGAGACTGATGAGAACATCAAGGATTACGGTGACGGTAAGAACATCACCTTTGATCTCCCAGAGGAGAAGAAGGAGAACGATACCATTACTGAGGATACAAAGGAGCAGCCAGCAGAACAGCCTACAGAACAGCCAAAGGAGGTGGTGCCTGAGCCTGCTACGGCGACAGCATGAATACAATATCAGCATTATTGCATACAACACAGTTTCCCATCTACCGAGCATCAAGACTGATACATCGTGACGATCTTCTTTGTATACCTTTTGTGGCCCCTATCTCCATGTTATTGCTCATGGGCTCCAGTATAGCTAATGTCTGAACAACGATCATATGTACAAGTCTACGTGTAGTTCACATTCATCAAAGTCATGCTATAGGACCTTACTCTTTATCAATGTCCATGCTCTTCCACGTAGTCCACAATGTCCTGCTGGATCTCATCGAACTCAACAAAGAACTTCAACTTGATGTCTCCTGCCTTTCTGAGCACCAAGAGCGCGGTCAACACACGAGAGACCCACTCTTCTGTGGCCTCGTCCCCGTATGTGTTGGAGTTGAATGAAGGTGGGGTCTGGTCTAATGAACGGTCTGTGTTGAGATGTGTGCGTGGTGGTGGTTGAGGAACCGGGCGGCGTGGTAATGCCGGGGGAATGTTGGTAGAGGAAGATGAAGACGACACAGGCGACGACGACGACGAACTCGAGTCTGTAGGTACAGGTGCAGATCTTGGAGGTATTGGCGGTGACTGGAGAGATCTTGGCTTGGATGGAATAGGTGGGGACTTGAGTGCCTTTGGTTTGGATGGGACAGGTGGTGGGATGGATCTCGCTGTGATTGTCTCTGCCGCTGGCATTGATGCTGGATGAGATGTTGCAAAGAAACCATCAGCGGAGCCTTGTTCCAAGTCTTCCGGCTCATCTGCCTTCTCTTGCTTCTTCTTGCTATCTTCAAGGATCTTCTCCATGTGCTCCTTGGAGAATCCAGGGGTTGTGTCATCCTCCAAATCAATCAAGTTCTCCTCACTCGTCTTGAGTTGCTCAAACTTTTCCTGCATCTCGGCACCAGTTTCATGAATTGGGACACTTCTCTTGTTCAAGATATCCACCAACGTCTTGAAAGTCTCAATGCTCATCGACCCGGCAGCAAGACGAATGTAGATAGCAGCAACCTTCTCTGGATTTGCCCTGGCCATGTCAGTGTACGCCTCCAAATCCTGCTCGGAGGAATCACCAATCAGGAAGAACTTCTTGTCAGAAAAGTGTGTCATGATACGACTCAATGGCTCCTTCTTTCTGGTATGTGATGGTTCAAACAACGAGTTCAATATGTTCCCACTGTACTTCTTCAAATACATCGAGCCTTGTGGGAACTCAAACATGTCAAAGAACTTCATCAAGTTCGAGTAGAGTTGATACGGACTGTTCGAGACGTAGAAGAACGGCATGTCGTACTTCTGGGATAAGAAGCGGTAGCACTCCGCAGCACCAGCAATCTCCCATGCGTCCATGGTATGGGCAAATGTGTTTCTGAACACAGTGCGCTTGTCACTGCAAACACCCGTATGCTTGATCGTGTCATCGATGTCACTGATGATACCATATGGAGATGTCCCTGGGAAGATCGTATCCTTGAACACAAAGATCTTCTCATCATTGGCAATTGCAACCTGGATGTAGCTTGGGCGGAAGGGCGTCTCAACGTCAACGTTGAAGTTTCCATTGGCATCTGTGAGTAAGTCAACCGTTACAATCTCTTCTCTGTTCTTTCCACCAACAGCAATCACCAACTCTGTGTTACCCAATGATCGGTTGACAAAGTTTGCGATTCTCTCCTTGAGCATCTCATCTGCCTCTGACTGGACGGAGGATGTGGATCCTTCACTCTGTGTACTCGAGGCTGTGCTGGTGCGTTTGAGTGGCTTGATGCCAGCACTGACAGGGGTTGATGAAGCTGGCGCAGATGAAGCAGATGATATGGTAGCGACATCCGTATCCTGAATGCTGTTCAACTGCTCGTCCAATTGTCCTGCGGTCATCTCTGACACGGCCGTGTTGTTCGACTTGGCCAATTGTCTCGCCAAGGAGAAGATGATTCTCTTCTTTCTGTTTGAGCCCTCAGTGGAGAAGACCCATCCGTGGACCTGTGTGAAGTACTGCTCATCTCCTGTTTGCGAACGCCTTGTGAAGTGTGGATACAGCAGGATCTGGGCTCCCTTGGTGTCTGTGTTGATCGCAATGGCCCTTGACTCGTCGTTGCCCTCTGTGTAGTTGAGCGCTCTTGTCGTGGCTTCTGAAGCGAGCTGGGTGATGGTGCTCGAGATTGTGGGGATGTAGACGTCCTTGGTGGTCTTCATCAAGTCATAGATGCGCTGGCGCTTAGAACGGGCGCTTCCTCCTTGGCTGTCGGTCATGTGGCGTAGCACGTTGGCAAGGTGCTTTGTCTCCTTCTTTGCCTGTTTGAAACGGCGCTTGAGCTTGTGAGCGGGTGACCAGCGGGATGACTGTCTGTGGCAAACCAGCGAGGGGATGAGTTCCTTGTAGAGAGGTGAATGTCCAGGGGCGCGTTGCCTGGCGTGAGCAGCGAGCCTCAGCACTTTGACGGGGGCGCTGTGGCGTAGGCGTGGGGGCGTGAGCAGTAGGGCGGCTGGCTCCGTTCTTGCACTGTTATGGGCGGCAAGAGTGTGGCAGTGGGATTGAGCGGCCGGTGAGTAGCAGAAGGGTGTGGTGTGTCGAAGCGCCGTGTACAAACCAGTAATCAACGCGGGCCAAAGAGGGGGTCCTTTCGCTCTTTGTCTGCGGTTTGGTGATGGAAGAGACAGGCGTGGTCCTACCAAAGTGTGCCCTTACCACTTATTCTCGCGAAGACGTTCGATACTCTCGAGAAGGGACCACAACATAGCCAACGGAGGGGAAAAGGGGTCTATAAAGTGCACTTTAATCCTCGTTTGGGAACAGCAACAGAGAACAGTTAAGCGACAATGGCTGAGATCAGCATTGGAAACGAGCTCAAGGATGCGTTCAAAGAGACGGACAACTGGGTCGGCAACAACCTGCTCTTTCTCAGTGACGTGGAGCAGTTCTATCGCCAACGATCACAGGTGGAGAGGGACTACGCTGCCTCGTTGCAACGTCTGAGTGCCGAGTTCTTAAAGAAGAAGGCCGCTCGTACGACCAATGTGTCTGTTGGTGACAATCCAAAGTTCACCCCGGGATCACTGGAGAGTGCTACGCTCGTGGCATGGACTGAGATCCTCTCCCAGACGGAGACGATGGCCAAGAACCACAACAACTTTGGTAATGAGTTGTCCGTAAAGGCCGCGGATCAGGTACTTGCACTCCAGAAGACATGTGAGGCGTTGAAGCTGCGTGTGGAGAACTTGCACTCGGAGATTCTGCTGAAGAAGAAGGCCGAAGTGTTTGACCTTGTGACCCGCACAAAGAAGCAGTACGACGAGATGTGTTCGGCGATGGAATCCACAAGATCCAAGGCTGAGAAGTCAGGAAACAGGGAGAAGTACCAATCGAAGCTCAATGATAAAGAGACGGACATGAACATTGCAAAGAACCAGTACTTGATCAAGATCAACATCGCCAACAGAGTCAAGGACAAGTTCTTCTACCAGGACTTACCGGAGGTATTGGACGTGTTGCAAGATGTCTCTGAGTTCAAGACAAAGCAGCTCAACAGGCTCTGGAAGAACGCCTCGACATTGGAGATGAACAGAAACACACGTGATACGAAATCGTTGGAGCGCATGGTGGCCGTTGTCAATGAGAACCTCCCACATCTCGACACTGCGATGTTCATCAAGCACAACCAGGCGCAGTGGAGTGAGCCACAGGACTTCTACTACATTCCTTCGTCGATCTGGCATGATGACGAACAGTTTGTGACAAAGCCAGCTGAATTGCAGTCCTTGAAGAAGACTTTGGTGCTGGCACACAAGAATGCGGGGAAGTATGAAGAGGCGCTCGAGTCCGAAAGAGAGAGACTCAACTCGCTTGCTCAGCAGAGGAAGGAGCTCAAGGCGAAGTCAGACGATGAGTTTGAATTCAAGAAGTCAATTGATTCCTTGCAGGGCTACTTGACCACATTGGCCAGCTTTGTTGGTGATGAAACAGCCAAGGTGTCTGCCCAGGTCGAGATTGAGACTATTGAGAACAATGCTGGAGAGCAGGACCTCTCCCTTGACAACCTGACCATCACTACGAAGAAGAAGGGGTTCCTCTCGCGTCTCAAAGGTGGGTCGTCTAAGAAGGAGGTGGTGCAGGATGTCCACCATGGTGAAGGTAACGGCAACGGTGATATGTTTGGCGATGGCGAATCCATCAGATCGCACCAATCCAATTCCACAAACCACTTCAAACTGGGGTCTTTGCTTAGAGGTCGTGGTGCTTCTGTGTCTTCATCCGCCACACAGGCAACCACCGCCACCACCGCACTTCAAGGGACTGCGCTGTACGCATACCAGGCAGCCGGTGATGACGAGGTTTCTGTGTCACCTCAGGAAACATTTGGTGTTGTTGCCGCTGATGATGGTTCCGGGTGGACAGAGATCTCCAAGAGCGACGGAACTCAGGGGCTGGTTCCAACGTCGTACATCCAGGTTTCTACAGTGGAGGTGAAACAAAAGAAGGAGGCACCAGCAGTAACGCCACGTAAGGGAGGACGCAAGATTGCGTACTGTGTTGCCAAGTTTGACTATTCTGCCACGGAGGACGGGGAGCTCACGATAAGTGCTGGTGACCGCATCGAGGTGCTCAGGGGCGACGACGGTGGCTGGACGGAAGGTGAGCTGCGTGGCCAAAGCGGGCTTTTCCCTACGAGTTATGTGGAGTTTGACTGACGAATTAGACTTTGATTGGCAGTGTTAGAAGCATGAATGACAGGCGGAATGTTAGCGGAATGTGTGTAGAGAAGACAAAGAGATGGACGATGACGCGAAAACGCGAAACGCGTATCTTGGAAGCGTGTGTCACACCTAAATTACGAGACTCAGAAGCTCTTCAATCCTACCAGAACTTCTGGATCTGGCTCTACGTTTGCCCTGCTCAATCCCCGGAACACTCACAGTTACAGTGCTCAATAATCAGCCAAAATGGGTGGCTCAGTCTCGAAGATTATGGTATGTGGCCCTACCCCGATGTGAAACCGAAGATCTCCCCGAACTAACAGCCGGCACAGGGAAAGCTCTTTGGCACCAGAGAGATGAAGTGAGTGGCCCATGAGAAACACATAGTCGTCAATGAACCAATGAACTAACATCCCTCCTCAGGATCCTCATGCTTGGCCTCGATAGTGCCGGAAAGACGAGTGAGTATCATCTCCATTGTCCCGCTAAACACCCCACTAACCCACCCCAGCTATCCTCTACAAGCTCAAACTGAACAAGATGTGAGCTTCCTTTCTTCCCTTCTTCCACTGATTAACGACTAACACCGCTAGTAAAACAACAGGACCAACGGTTGGGTTCAACGTCGAAACATTCCAGTACAAGAACGTCAAGTTCAACATGTGGGACGTTGGTGGACAGGACCGTCTGCGTCCACTGTGGCGTCACTACTACCCAAAGACAAATGCTCTGGTGTACGTGATTGACTCATGTGACGCTGACCGGTTCGAAGAGAGTAAGAAGCATCTGTGTAAGGTGATCCAGGAACTCAAATCGACGCCCTCCGCAAAGGGGTTCCTACTGCTGGTGTTTGCCAACAAGCAGGACCTTCCTGAAGCAAGAACGGCCATGGAGGTGGCAGAGATGTTGGGGCTCAGGAGTCTGATGGATACCGATCTGTATGCTGTCATTGGATCGAATGCGTTGACGGGTCAGGGACTCGTGGAGGGACTCAGTTGGTTGTCAAATACTCACAAGGCAGCAGATTAGATGGGATAACACCATCTCTCCTTTGAGATTGGTTTTGTATAGATGTGGATTGACTCTTTATTGTATGTGTTTTAGACGGATACAACCAGTGATTGGTTTAAGAACTAGGATCTTATGATCATGAAAGAATTGAAGGAGAGAGAGGAGGTGGGGTCATAGTTGATACTTGATCCAATTACAAAACAACATCACCCTCCTTGGTTCTCACAGTAACAGAACCGTCCTGCTCACCGAAGTAGGCCTTGTCTGGGTGGTCCAAGAACAAACCAGTCTCAACAACACCAACAATGCTGATGAGCTTCTCATGGAGACCCTTAGCATCACCGAAGGCGCCGAAGTCTGCATCGATAAGGAAATTGTTGTTGTCTGTGATGACTGGACCAGCCTTAGCGGCACCACCCTGTCTCAGAACAATCTTCTTTGCTCCGAGCTTCTTCAACTGGTTCTGGACATAGACGTATGCGCTTGGGACAACCTCGATAGGCACACCTTTGGTCCAGTTGACACCCAAGAACTCACCCGACTTCTTTCTGAAGTCCGCCACGAGCACAAACTGCTTAGCAGAGTATGCCACGAGCTTCTCCTGGAACAAACAGGCACCACCACCCTTGATGGCGTTCACCTGGTCGTCCACCTCGTCAGCACCGTCAAAGGCAATGTCAATCTCTGGGAACTGCTCGATGGATCCGAGCTGGAGGCCATTATCCAAGATCAGGGCCTTGCTCTGGAAGCCTGTTGGGATACAGACGTAGTTCTTCTTGTCGTCTCTCTGGCCAATACGCTCGGCGACGTAGACGACTGTGGATCCGGAACCGATTCCAATGACCTTGGCAGTTGGTGGGAAGTTCTCATCAACGGCCTTGTAAGCAGCGAGACGCTTGGACTGCTCGGTGAGGTCGGCCAACGGCTTAAGGTCTGAGTAGGCGATAAGAGGCATTCTGAGAGGTGTGACTGTGTGAATGGAGCGTGTGAGTGGGAGCCGTCTGAGCATGCACAAAGCACGAGAAATGTGGAGAGAGCGAAGAGTCCGGGGCAATTAATCCCATGAGTCAATCAACACCCCCGTGCCCGGCTGAGAACCCTAGTCAGCCAGTCACGTGGTGTCTCACTAGGGCAGTCACACACCCGAACACCACAGAAACAAAATGTGTGTCCCTACCACCCCCGCGAATCCCGAACTCACCGCCAAACGGTTGCGAGCCCCGCGGAGACGCAGCAGTCCTTTCGCGAACTCGCCCTGTTAGCGGCCTCGCAGCTGTGACCGGTGCGTGAAAAATGGCGGCTCCACACAAAAACTTTCCACCAACACACGAGAAAGGAGAAGAGTCAACACCACCAAAGCACTAAAGATGTCTGCTGCCGCTAAGATCTTGAACGAGAAGCCATCCGAGTTGGAGTTGCAGGTCGCCCAGGCCTTCGCTGACCTCGAGTCTAACTCCCCAGACTTGAAGGCTGACCTCAGAACCCTCCAGTTCAAGTCCATCAGAGAGGTATGTCCATACACAAGGGAGGCACCAGGCAGAGATATACACAGAGAGCATCACATCACCAGCATTCACAGCTTCACTCAGTTATTCAAACAGACCGTCCAGTTACCGTCAAGTCATCACAGGGTATCAAATCAACCCCTTCACTATACAAGCTATTCCTGATTACCACTATCAGACAGTCAATCAATCACAAATGAACCAACGCCAATCACTATACCAACACACAGACCATACACAGATGTATATCTCTCCCTATGCCCTACACCCACCCCACCAACCACGAACCTGTTTACTAACACCCCCTCCAGATTGACGTTACCGGTGGTAAGAAGGCCATCGCCGTCTTTGTCCCAGTCCCAGCTCTCTCTGCTTACCACAAGGTCCAGACCAAGTTGACCCGTGAGCTCGAGAAGAAGTTCCCAGACAGACACGTTGTCTTCCTTGCTGAGCGCAGAATCTTGCCACAGCCAGGTCGTCGTTCTAGACAGCAGCAGAAGAGACCAAGATCCAGAACCTTGACCGCTGTCCACGACAAGATCTTGGAGGACTTGGTGTTCCCAACTGAGATTGTCGGTAAGAGAGTCAGATACCTCGTTGGTGGTAACAAGATCCAGAAGGTCCTCTTGGACTCCAAGGATGCTCAGTCCGTCGACTACAAGTTGGAGTCTTTCCAGTCCATCTACAGCAAGTTGACTGGTAAGCAGGTTGTCTTTGAGATCCCAGGTGAGAACTTCTAAGTTAGCATGTGTTGTTAATGTAATTGTTTTATGTCCGAAGGAAAGGAGAGGGTGCATAGGAGACGAAAAGGAGTTTGTTTCCATGTCGATGTTTATAACTTAATGTAAACTTCAAAAGCTATGTAACATACAGAGGTTTTAGTTCGTATTGTCGTCATATTCGTTAAACTGTTCATCTTCTGCTCATAATCTCTTGCCGTGTGGCATCCACGAACCTCTGCTGCTTCTGTCTCTCCTCAGCTTGTCTCTCAGCTTCATCAACAAAGTTGAGTCGCTGCTCCCTCTCTGCCTCCTTCCGTCTGGCAGCACTCATGTAGAGCTCATTGTGTGTTCTTGGAGCCATGTTGTCTCTGCGAGTCCTCTCCAAGAACTGCTGTTTGGCAGTCATATCCACAAGCATATTAGCATCAGACTCTCCATATGGGAAGTAGGACTGAATTGGCTCTGTCCCACGGCGTGCAAGCGGGCGTCTTGCATCTGAATGTCTGGCCGCTCTTGTAGGTGATGTGGTGCGTGGTGATGAGGGGACTGAGACGTATTGTAGACCAGTGTACACTGGCTGGAGCTTCTCGGGCTTCTTTGGCTGGTTTAGCTTTTGTGCACTGCTGAAGAAGGCAACAATAACTGCTCCAATGATGAAGAGAGGTGTGTATCTGAACAGAGCACCGACAAATCCAAACCCTTGCTCAAAGAATCCAGAAAATGTAGGATAAAGCATCACCATCAGTGCTGAGAGGCCGACACCGACTCCAAAGCTCTGGAGATGGAGTTGGCCAGTACTCTCAGTGGAGACATACTTTGAGGTGAGGACCCATTGGGAGCTTGTCACGACGATTCTCGAGGTGACTGAAAAGACAGTTTGGAAGTTGATCGTCTCCAGGATGTTGTCTAGAGAACGGAACTCAACAACAACAGCTGGCGGTGCGGAGTCTTTGGTCTTTGTTGACACTTCTGGGGCTGGTTTCATCTTGAGTTCAGGTCTGCTTGGGGACGGTGGTAGTAGGTTGTAAGCGGCGTGTATCGATCCCTGTCTGGATGACTTGTTCGAGTTTGATCTTGATTCAAGGCGTACCGGTTGTTCCTTGAGTGAAGCGATATGGATGTGGATCTCCTCGTCCTCCTTTGTTCTGGGTCTGAGGGGCACTACAGGTGTAGGTGCCGGGAGCGGTGGTACTGGTCTCTTCTCTGTGGGTTGCTCTTGCGTGTCAACCTTGGGTGTGCCTTCAGGTTTGGTTGCTGCCCTGATGAAGGCCTTCCTGAAGCCGTTGGCCATGTTAGTACCGGACAGTGATCTCATGGTGTCGCCATCCAGCGTACTCCAGCTGACATCAGAGAGTACGTGAAAAGTTTGAGCTGAGCGCCACCAAAAATATCTGCAGATCAACTCACTGATAATCAAGTTTGGGGGAGAATGTAGACCTGAATGTGGGCCTGAAGGGGGCGATCAACACTGCGGCGGACGGGTTTGTTTTGGTACTCGCGGGAATGAGCTGGTGCTGGCTGTGGAGGAGAAGGTGGTGGTGTTAGGAGTTGTTGTGTAAGCTTGTGGGTTCACACCAATGGCCTTTGTGTACTCTTCTATCGTTGAGTGACCCATTTCTCCGCCTGCGCTGAAATTTTAAGAGCGTGTGCCTGGCTGCTTTGTTTACCCTTTCCGTATGTGGTAAGGTTATGAGCGCGGAGCTGATCTTGACACTTCTTTGGCGGTTTTAGTAGGAAACGCTTGGGTTGTTTGGCGGTTTATTTGTATAGTACTCTTTATTATAGCTATTTGGATGTGTCTAGTGAATTTTACTGAATCCTGATGACTCATGGTTGTGATATCAAAGAGTATAGATCTCCGGGTTCTCCGAGCACCCCATCACCAACCACTTAAACGACAGAAAACTGCACACATTGATTACTTCTCAATCTTTCAAGACATTAATACTCCATACACAGCGTCTCTAATACAAACATCTTAATGAGCAACACCCACTTAAACTCCCAAAAATGAAGACCTGGGGCTGGTTCGTAGGAGCCATCGTCTCCATCTTCGCTCTTCTCTCCTCCGTCCTCGTCGTGTGCCCCTTGAAAGGACTCAGTCTCATCACCTTGGACAATACACTCATTAGACCTGAAGCTGTGTACTCGTCAGTCACGAATACCTCCTCGACTCTCAATGACACTGATCTCTGTGACAGATACCATATCTCTCTGTGGGGATATTGTGGGGAATCTATCACAAATGGTCACTCCCATTGTGTTGATTCTCCGGAGTATAACTTCACATTACACAGTCTCTACTTCTCCGAATACCAAACGAATTCCACTACTGTTTGGGATGTACACCTCCCAATGGAAGAAACATTCCTGCTCAAAGTATCCCGTGCAGTTAGTCTGATGGTCCTCTTCTTGAACATTGCGGCTATTGCTGAGATCTGCGGTTTCATCCTCCTTTGTATCCAACTGGTCTATACCGGGTCCGTCTCTAAGTGGGTAGGATACATATCAGTTGGATGTAGCTCGCTGGCATTCACTGCTGGGATTACTGCATTTGCAGGACTTCTCGATAAGCTTGCCTTTGCCGTCGATAAGAAGCTGATCGAGGGGTACTCGACGTATGGAATCTCGATGAAGTACGGTGTGATGATCTATTTGCTTTGTGTCATGTCTCCTACATTTACGTATCTACAGACTGGATGGCTGATTCTCTACTTGAGCCAGATTGAGAACAAAGGCAATGTGGATGAGGAGGCGCAAGGTGATGAGAACTCTTTAACGGCTAAGAGTAAGAAGAGTATAGCCACAAAGAGTAAGACCACGATGGGAAATGAAACAGGCAATGAAACCAAGAAGGAAGATACGCATGAAGAGTGGCATGAGATGACCTTGTATGATGATCCAGGTGAAGGGTCTAGTGACGACCTGTTGAGGCCTCCAAAGGCGGCAATATCAAGCTGGCACTGAGTGTATAGTAATCGAACGCAAGCCTGGGTATATAGGGAACCTTTCAGATGTGTATTTAGTGCTTGCAATCTATGTGCCTTTTGGACAGAAAGAGAGGTTGGGACAGTCAAAGACATCAAGGGGTTGGACTCCAAAATCCAAGCGCATGAACAGTCCTTTCACAATGCACTCCAGCAAGACAGTTGTAGATGTGCTCCAATCCATTCACACACGTCCATGGCCAGATCTCTAAACTTCAGTGTCACAGTCATCGTTACAGCGTTGTTATTGCTCGCCTTCTGTCCTTCCAACTGGACTTTCCTCTTCACATTTGACAACACCAAGATCAACACCCAACTCGTGTTTGGAGATAAGCCATTTGACAAAGGTGCTGTCAGTGACCTGTTCCATGTGTCACTATGGGGATTCCAGGCTCAGAATATCACTACTGGTGACTCCAAGTCCTTTTACAAAAAGCCTGGTGGAACAACGCTGTTGAGTGATATGTACAGTCGCGCTCTAAGCTCCAACTCCACGGACATCAGACTCCCACTAGGAGCTCTACAACTTCAAGATGGGTCTACCACTATGCAGAAGCTGCTTTGGAACCTCATCATTATAGTCTGTCTTGAAATGGCCAGTGGATTCTTCTCCGTTCTCTGTGAGATCTCAAGCAAAGCCTCGCGTCGTGCGCTGTGGTGCTCATCCGCCGCATGTGGGTTCTCCTTCCTTGTGATGGCAATGATGTTTGACCTTTTCCAGTCTGCCACACAGCTACGAGAGCTTGTTCAGAGTGCGTTCAATGAGCATCTTGCTGAGTATGGAATCAAGGTGATTGCCCACCCGCTGATCTATTTACTCCTTGGGTTCGCAATGGTGAGTTCTTTGATCCAGCTCGGCTCAACGTTTGTCGTGTGCTACAAGGCCATCATGAACCGCTGGTTCGAGAACGATCGTCCAGTTATCAACGTAACTCTGTTTGGAATGATTGCATGAGTGGTTTTACACGATGAGAGCTCTCATGGATGTGTGTATGAGAACAGGTTTATCTCCGGCCAAGGCAGATCCTCCTTCTCTTCTCGGCCCCCCTGAGCAGCTTCATATATAAACATCAAGGGACCCTCTCCATTCACACAGTCGCTTGTATAGCTGTATTAACCACCTATCTTATCCACGATGCGCAGTAGATGGGTAGACGCTCTGAGCGTATTCACTTCGGTCATGGCACTGCTCTTCGCAGTGTTGGCATTTGCGCCTATCAAGGGAAACACCACATTCAAGCTCGACAACACCAACATCAATGGAACCGCTGTGTACCGCAATAACGCTGACGTTTTGCCACAGAACCAAGCTTACTACTGGAACAGTTACAACCGGACTGCGGAACAGTGGTATCACACTACTCAGTCCTGTAGTGATCAGTACTACCGCTCCAACTGCACCAGTGGCCCCTGTGGTGGCTTCTGGCAACGTGAGTGTGCCACGAGCACAGTGTCCACCAAAACAACTGACTTACCGGGCGCAACATATGCTCCAATCATGTTGGAAGACACCCAGCTGAGTGATGAGCTCGAGTTTTCAATGTGGGGATATTGTGCTAAGGCAAAGACCAACGGGGAGTCCAAGTGTGTCTCCGAGGCAAAGTTCAACCTCAGGAACATCCACAACATCTACTTTGAGGGAGCTCCGACTTTCCTTGCCAACAGCTCCTCATTTAGCACTGGAAACGTTTCCACTCCACTCAATGGAACATACTCTTACTCCACGGCCACCACACTAAGCCATGACACCGAACAGGTGTTTGACATTCTCATTGTCGAGATTGTCTTCCAGTCCTTGCAGCTCATCTTGTCCCCCCTTGTTGCCCACTTTGGCCATCGTGTCCCCACGCCACTTCTCGGACTGGCATCACTCTTGAACATCGTTCAGCTCATTACTGGTGCTTTTGTCTTTACCAACCTTGACCCAAAAAACTTTGGCGATATGCGTCAAGACTTCAATGATGCTAAGTCTTTTGGTATCAAGATGACCGTCACCACCAATCAGATGATTGCACTCTTTTCCGTTGCATTTGTGTTCATGTTCATCCAGTTGATTTTCACCTTTGTCAACATTTGCATTCCAAGAATCTATGTTCCTCGTGCTCTGCGTGACAAGTCCAAGAACATGAATAACAGAGACATCCCAATGCAGACACTCCATGTCGTCAAGCCAGGTGGCACTCTCTCTGCCTTCCCAGCTGCCCTTCCACGCGATTGAGCTACTTGTTTTCTTTAATACATCGTCAATCTTTCTTTTATATATAATTACACGTGTGTAGCCCCTTACTTCTCCTCAGCTGAACCCTTGAGCTTGTGGTACATGGTCGTGATCTTTTCGCTCTTCACCTTCACTGGCCAGTAGTGCGATGTGTAGAACCACAGGTGCTTGGCCAGCTTCTTCTTGTCATCACTCGACTCACCAACAATCTTGTCAATGAAGTTACCAACACTCGTCAACTCGGTCTTCAAGATGTGTGCAAACTCCTTACGGTCCAAGCCGTTAGAGCCCTTCTTGAGTCTCTTCAACGAGTGACGCATTGGGTCCAACAACGACTTGCACTTCTGTTCATCCATACTCTCATATCCTTCGTTGCTCACGCTGTGACCCGCGTGTGGCTCTGAACTCTTGGATGTCACCGAAGCAGGACCAGTAGGAATCTTCTTCACCACCTTGTCAGACTCGCCAACCTTCTTGACACGCTTGACAACCTTTGGAGTAGCACCATCGGGGGTCTTGGCTCTGACAACCTTTGGTTTTGTCACCTTACCTGCAAGGGGCTTTGGAAGTATGCTCTTGTGTGTGGCCTTGGCAGCAGCACCCTCAACCTTTGGCTTTCTGACTCTCTTCTTGACCTCAGTTGGGGTTGATGGAGTCGGAGTGTTGTTGCCAGTCTCCTCGGCATCGCCACCCTTGAGGACACTGATCAAGTAGTCAATTCTTCTGCTGAGGTGGACAGCTCCTGGAACCTTCTTGACGTCCTTCTTGTCGCTACTCTTCTCGGAAACTGGCTCCTCCTTCTTGATGTCGGCACTGGTATTGTCAGTACTTGAAGTTGTGTTGGAGGCATCAGCAGCATTGGAAGATGTAGCAGCAGTGGCAGCAGTTGACTCAGCCATAGCAGAGACGTCAGCAGCACCAGCAGCTGGGGTTGCTGTCTCGGTGGAAACCTCCGTAGTCTCAGCCTTGACCGGTGTCTCGGTTTTGGAGTCCTCTGGATCCTCGGCCTTGGTCTCCGTCTTCTTCTTTTGCACAGCCGGGGCACCACTGACATCATGGAGGAACACCTTGGAACTCAATCCGAGGAACGGATCATCTCTGATCTGGACCCATGAACCGTACCCGTACTTGCTAACACCAACAACCAGCATCTCATCGTCGTGCTGTGTCCAGTTAGAGGTCCAGCCATACACCGGCTTGACGGTGGCGTTGAACTTGAAGTGCAATGGGTCGTCAAACGTGGCAACGGCCTGACGAATGACATCAGTGTCCTCAGGTCTGGACAAGATGAGCTCGGCGTTGATGTTCTTGACACCCTGGTACTCGAACAAGATAGCCTTACGCTCCTTGCGCTTGTTGAGCCAGATGGTCATTGGATTCTGTGCGCCTGTGATTGGTGCCACTTCGCCATTCTTCTCCTTCTCCTTGTGTTCCAGTGCAGCCTTTTCAAGCTCAGCGAGTGCTGCAGAACGACGCTCCTCTTCGATCTTGACAAGGTCCTTGGACATCTCGACAAGCTCGGCGAATGCCTTTTTGTACAACTCTGGGTTCTTGGTCTCAGGGAGGGTGCCCTCCTGGATGAGGTCATCCCACTTGGTTGACAAGTCACCAAACTTGAGAATGGATCTGTAGATGGCTCTGATCTCCTTCTCTGTGATCTTGTTGTAATCCTTCTTCTTCTTGTTCACCTTTTTCGTAGCAGAGTCGTCAGCGTCATCGTCGTCATCGTCATCATCTTGGGAGTAGGCACCTGGGTTCTGCATCTTGTTGAGAGCGGCCTGTCTTCTGGCATACATCTGGATTTGCTCCTGCAAGTACTGCTCCTCAATGCGCTTCTTCTCCTCTTCCTTCAACTTGGCGAGCTCCTCAACAGGAATGATATCATCCCAATCGACATCAGCCTTGTAGTCAGTGACTTCAAACTGCTTCAAGAACTCCTCACCACCCAAGTTCGACTCACCGAGGTCTGGGGTTGTGATGTGATCCTCAGCGTGGTTCAACACATCGTCCAAGTTCAAATCCTCGAGCTTCTTCTGGTTGTCTGTAGCCTTGAACATGTTTCCAGCACCAAACTTGAGAATCTCAGAGAGTTCACCCGAAGAAGGATCGTTCTTCTTTGTAGTTGGACCAGCAGTGACACCCAATGAGATGATAGCGTACTCCAAGATCATTTTCTTACGAGCACGCTCCAATACCTCTTCCTCGACCGTGTCCTTACTCACGAAACGATACACCATCACATGGTTCTTCTGACCGATTCTGTGCGCACGAGCCATGGCCTGCAAGTCCGCCTGGGGATTCCAGTCCGAGTCAAAGATGATGACTGTGTCTGCGGTCATGAGGTTGATACCGAGTCCTCCTGCTCTTGTGGACAACAAGAAGACGAAATCGTTCGACTCCGGTGCGTTGAAGTGATCAATGGAGATACGACGCTGTGCAGATGGGACAGTACCGTCAAGACGTTGGAAGTTGATACCCTTGATGGACAAGTAGTCACCCAAGATGTCGAGCATACGCACCATTTGTGAGAAGATGAGGACACGGTGACCGTCCTTCTTGAGACGTGTGAGGAGCTTGTCCAAAAGAACCATCTTACCCGAAGACATGATCATTCCTCTCAAGATGTCCTCACGGGTGTGTGCTCCGTTGGAGACCTCGGCGTACTTGGCCAAAACACGTTCCTCTGCAGAGGCAAAGAGGTATGGATGGTTCGAAGCCTTTTTCAACTCACTCATGACGTTGAGGAGGGATACTTGTGAACCCTTGACACCGGCATTGAGAGCAGTGTAGTTCTTCGTGAGGACGTTCTTGTAGTACTGTGTCTGCAAGTCCGAGAGTTCGACTCTGAGGATACGTTCCGTTTTGGACGGGAGGGATTTTTCAACATCCTTCTTGAGACGTCTGAGGATGAATGGTTTGAGCGAAGTCTGGAGGTCACGGATGTAGTTCTCCTGTTGCTTGTCTGCGGACTCCAAGTCGATCTCATCATCAATCTCGAATTTCCCTGGCATGAGGAAGTTGACAAGGGCAGCAAGCTCCTTGATGTTGTTCTGAAGTGGTGTTCCTGTGATGAGCATGCGGTTTGCCACCTTGAACGAGTTGAGGGCCTCATAGAGTGATGACTCTGCGTTCTTGAGTCTGTGTGCCTCATCCACAGCAAGGAACTGCCACTTAATGGCACCAAGCTCAGATGCGTCCTTGAGGATGTACTCATAAGTGGTCAACAGCACGTTGAACTTGACCTTCTTACCATTGTAGAACTCATTCTCTCTGATGGTCTTGCGCGCATCTGTGTTTCCCATGTAGTGAACACAGTTGAGATCTGGGGACCACTTCTCAAACGTCTCTTGCCATGCTGGGACTGTGGAGAGTGGGACCACCACGAGGTGTGGACCGTTCTGTCTGCGTGCGTAGACGAGCCATGAGAGGAATGCAACGGTCTGGACTGTCTTACCAAGACCCATCTCATCGGCGAGGATACCGTTCTCGTTACGGGACCAGAGGAAGGCCATCCAGTTGAGACCGGTCAGTTGGAAGTCACGGAGTTCACCACCTTTGATGAACTTTGGCTGTGCAATGAGCTTTTCGAACTTGGGTCTTGCTGTGGCATAGGAAGATGACAATGACGGAAGGATCTTGGACTGGAGGCGTTGCTGGAAGTGCTTGACCTCCTGTGGGGCCATCTTGACAATCTCATCAGCCAGTTCCCATGTAGCCTCGTCGTAGTTGAGTCGGCGCCATTTGACAAAGTACTTGAGCTGTTCATCGCCGTCGTCATCAACGGTTCTGTCCGAGTCAACGACACGCTCAACCTTCTTGTACTGCTCAAACTCATCGAGCCTTCTCTCCCTGTCGATATCCATCGCCTCGACATCTTCTCTGGTGGTCATCGCGTCGTGGCGGATCTGTGAGTCGAGAATGATGTACTGCTTGATGTAGTTATCCACTTTCTTGATTCCCTTGACACCTTGCAATGAGGAGCAGTGTTCCCATGTGTTGTGGATGTGAGACTCACCGGCCCACTTGATCAGGAACTCATAGTCGTGTTTACACTGAGCCAAATCCCTGTCCCAGTCCTCCTGCTCCTCTTTGGCAAAGCGATGGTTCACCACGAGGTCAATGCCACGCTGGCTGACCACTGGTTCCTGCTCGTAGTAGTACTCGTAGGACTCCTCGTCTTCGATGTCAGATTCCAAGAGATCATCGTCATCACCGGCATCAACGTTGTAGTCCACCACGCGTGAGTTTCTGGACGAGAAGCGGATCTCCTCCGGCTCAGCGGTTGTCTTGACCCTGCGCTTCTTGGCCTTGCTCTTCTTCTTTGCCCCGAACTCCTCGTCCGAGTCAGATGTGTCAGGGAGGGACTCGTGGTCTGAGGGCGGTTGTTGTTTGCGTTTGCGCTGGACGGGCAGCTCTTCTTCAGAGTCTGATGAGTCGGGAAGGGCAACGGGGGCGGGACGGCGGTGTGAGCGTCTGAGGCCGTATAGTTCCGGGTTCTCGAGCACCTCTTCGTCGAAAGCCATTCTTTTGGTGTGCGTTGTGGTGTGGTTGTGCTGTGGTTGTGGTGTAGTGGTGGTCTGTTCTGGTACGTGTATGGGTAGGTGAGGGCTTAAGCTTCCTCGAGTTTTCTGGTATAGCAACAGAAAGCCAGCAAACAGGGCGGTTAGCGTCAGACAAGTGTTAGCGGGGAGTGTGTACCGGTAGCTGTCACTGGGAGTGTACCGCCGTGGTGGATTGTCGTGGTTGTCCGTGTGTGTCTGTTGGTGTTGTGCTTGTTCTCGGTGATTCGTCCATTTTGTTCACCGCGACGGAACGACGCTGCGGTGGGCTGGGGTGACGGCCGGGTGACTACTGTTATTAGGTGTTCTGGACTATGTATGGCTACTAGGAGTGGAATGTTGAGACGGTGTGTATAAATATGAGCACTGGGGCTCTTTTGGGGTCAGCGGGATCAGAAATCAGATCAACAGGCGATGAGGTGGTGGAGCGCCATGGCTTAGTTGGCAGAGGAAGCGCCCTCCTTAGCAGAGCCGAACTCGTACTCAATCTCACCAGAGACGGCGAGTGCGTTGAACGTGGACACGATGGAGGTCAGAGCAGCGAGGGACACGTCCTCGTGGACACCGACTCCCCATCTGGTGGCCTTCTCGCCGTCAGCGTTGATGTAGCCGAGCTGGACGAACGTGGCGGCCTGTGAGCCAGAACCGGCGCCGACAGAGTGCTCGGTGTACTGCTGGACGTTGAGCTTGACGCCAGAAGTGGCACAGAGGGCGTCGAGGAAGGAGGAGATTGGACCGTTTCCGTGGCCCGTGACAGGAATGGCCTCGCCGTCAACGATGAACTCGCCGGTGAAGACACGGCCGTCAGCGACCGAAGGGTTCTTGACAACGTCGTACTCGCCAAGGCAGAGTGGGCCCTCGTTGGCAAAGTTGTAGAGGGTCTTGAACAGGGCAACGATCTCTGCGCTCTTGAGCTCACGGCCGAGCTTGTCCGCCTCTGCCTGGACAGCGGTGGAGAAGACAACCTGGAGCTGGCGTGGGAGGTCGAGGCCGAGGGATCTGAGCACGACCCAGGCAGCACCGCCCTTTCCGGACTGCGAGTTGACTCTGATGACGGCTTCGTAGTCACGGCCAATGTCCTGTGGGTCGAGTGGGAGGTATGGGATTCTCCAGCGGGCGTCGTTTCTCTGCTTCTGCTTCTCGAAACCCTTCTTGATGGCGTCCTGGTGCGATCCAGAGAAGGCACAGACGACAAGCTCACCACCGTATGGGGCACGTGGGTGCACTGGGATCTTGTTGCACTTCTCGACAACCTCAATCACGGACTGCAGGTCGGAGAAGTCGAGCTCTGGGGAAACTCCCTGGGTGTACATGTTCAGGGCGACGGTGACAAGGTCAACGTTACCAGTACGCTCACCATTACCAAACAGACAACCCTCGACACGGTCAGCACCGGCAAGCATACCGAGCTCGGAGGCAGCAACACCACAGCCACGGTCATTGTGGGCGTGGGTCGAGATACAAACCTTTTCACGCTCGGAGATGTGTGTGTGGAAGTACTCGATCTGGTCAGCATAGATGTTAGGAGTGGCAACCTCGACAGTGGCTGGGAGGTTGAAGATGATTGGGTTCTCGGCAGTTGGCTCCCAGGCGGCCTTGACGGCCTCACAAATCTCCACAGCGAACTCGACTGGTGTGTCAGAGAAACACTCTGGAGAGAACTGGTACGTCCATGTAGTAGCCTGCTGGGCTGGGTCGTCCTTGGTCAAAGAACGGACGAGCTTCGTGGCCCAGACGGCCTTCTCAACAGCTTCCTCCTGGGACATGTTGAAGACGATGTCTCTGAACATGTCTGATGTGGCGAGGTACACGTGGATCGTGGCCTCCTTTGCGCCACTGAGGGCCTCCACCGTTCTCTTGATCAGATGCTCTCTCGACTGCACCAACGCCTGGATCTTGACACCTTCTGGGGCATTCTCCACAGCGTACCGCGTGAAGTCAAAGTCCGTCTGTGATGCACTTGGGAAGGACACTTCAATCTCCTTGAAGCCAATCTCGAGGAGCTTGTGGAAGTACTCCTTCTTCTCCTCGACGCTCATCGGGTCAGGGAGGGACTGGTTACCGTCTCTGAGATCGGTGGTCAACCAACGTGGGGCCTTTGTGATGGTGTTGTTTGGCCATTGGCGGTTGACGATTGGGATCTGTGGGTATGGTTTGTACTTGGATGACGGGTCACGCAGCATGTTGGCGTACGGTTTGGAGGCTTGTTGCATCCTGCTCAGAGTACGCTTGAACATCTTTGGCAGGTGGTGTGAAGACAGCTGTTCGGGGTGCTCAGGGCTGCTTTAAGTGTAAAAGTATGGGGTTACACGCCATTTATAGTGGAAAATTTTCAGTGACTCGACGGGTGGACGAGCGCGAAAGGTCAAAGGTCATGCCCCGCACTTGGACCGTTCAGGTGGTGGTTTGGGCTCGGTGTTTGGGTGTTGTTGGTGCTGTTGGTGGTGTTTAGGTGTTCGTAGCACAGTATTCAAGTAGCTGTCCACGTCTTTGCACTCAGCTATCGTCTTCACGTCACTTCTATTGTTCTATTGTTCTACGAGTCGAGTGCGAAAAAGACCACGTGACTGACAGTGAGGGGTGAGGGGTCGGTGTCAAGGCGAAGGGGTAAAGCTGTGAGGACTAATTCCCAAGCTCTGTGACTCATACTTTTTGATCCCGATTTGCCCCTCTAACAACAACAACAGTCCAGCCCAGTGTCCCGGCCACCACACAACAACAACTAGCCCGGCAATCACCGGCTTTTGGTGGGAAGGTGCGGCCACCGAAACCCGAGACCCCTACTCGAAATGGCATCGGCGTCCACACCACACAAAGAAGTCCGCTCTCCGTTACAGGCAATTTCCTGTTTGGGTGTTTAAAGATTACAGGGTCTACAACCTACAACGAATGCTGCATCTCTCTCTCTCGATTACCATCTACTTGATCAAGTGCAGATCACACGCCTCGAGCTTGTCCTTGATCGCATCCTCACCGCCTTCACCTTCCACCACACACCCCACAAGACTCAGCACCTTCAGCTTCGGACACTGATCCACCACCCACTGCGCACTCACCGTCACCGCATGCTGATGACAATGGATCGACAACGAACTCAGCACACGTCCATTCTTCACCAAACGGGAGATATCCAGCCCAACAGCACACGACACAATAGTCATCTGTAGCTTACTATGTGGTGCGCAGTAGACTACAGGAACAATACTGTATGGCAGCACCGTCTCAAACGTGAACCGCTTCAGACACCGTATGCTCCTGACCACCTCGGACATGTTTGACTGTCTGTTTGCCCGCTTCCAATGGAGACTCTTGGGGATAGATCCGTTTGTGCTCAGGATCGAGATGATCTTGTCGTGGCCGCCTATCACCGCTATACTCGTGAAGTTCTTGGAGAAATCGAGAGACGTATGAATGATGTCTTCCAATGCCGTTGGACAGCTGGGAAGCACTTGCTTCCCCTCGGCCATTGCCTGTATGTTCACAAGCTCCAAAACAGAAATCCCACGACCACTTGTCTGCTGATGACCAACCTGCACATCCACAAACCCCGGGAACTCGTCCCAATAACCCACCTTGAACTCCAACAGCCGTGGCGCCACAAACCCCCTGATAACCGGTCTCATCCGCTTGTTCCACCCTCGTGTCTTTCCCCATTGAACTTCGAACTTCTCCAACACAGGAAAGCACATCCGACCAATCTCTCCCACGGCCTCCATCCTGATCACACACAGTTGTTCGAACCTACCAACGCAGAACCTCCAGCGCATGAGGAAACAAGCGGGTCCAAACCTGTGTGTGCATTGCTCCTGGCGGGACATCCCATATTTCTGTAGCCTGTTCGATGGTAGACAACATATAAGCCGTTGCAATGAGCTTCTGTCGAGATATGATAAAAGCTTGATGGTGATCTCTTTGGGGAAGCTTTTGATCAGGGCGGTGCGGCGGCTTGTTTTCGATCTGGTGCCCATTTACTTGAGTTTCTGTAGTTGTGAACATGTATAGTGATGTATTTGTATGTTCTATGGATTACTTTCAAGGTTCTATAGTGTGGAGTAAATGGGCGTTAACAGGGGTGTCTGGGGTCGTTTATATACCCAAAGTCATTGTTCTCATGGGTTTCTGTTTCTGGCTCTTTGAGCGATGCCCTTTCCGGATGGTTTCTGTATAGTGGCAGTGGTTTGATACATACTTGAGAGAAGGTACAAAGATGATTGGAAACTCTTCAGTATTGAAATAGGTGGTGATGGGTGTTCGGTGAGACAGAACAGGTCGTAACTTTGTTCCAGAAGGCGGTTGGCTACAGGACGGTGCCTCTTTTCTGGCGGAGTGGGTATACCGATACCCGATCAGAACTCAATCTCTCTCAAGAGTAACCCATAAATTGCTGGAAAAGTGACACTTGAAGTATCACTTGTTGTCTCGTATCTGTTTCTCTGTTCTTTTCTCTATCAATACGCCGTCAGAAGTGCTTTTCTTGGGCTCTATGACCCACCCCTTGATGATCAGCCGTTTCCAGACATTGAGGGCAGAAAACAGATACACAACTAGACAGATATACAACCAAACAGGAGAAATGTACTCTAAATTAGAACACTTTCGCTTTCTCTTTCACTTTCCCTTATACTTGATACCACAATAGTACAACTCTTAGAACAATGGCTCTCTCAATGAAACCCACCACCCAATTGGCGAAGAAGCAAAAGATATGCATACCAATCAATACGACAATGATGATTCGAATGCTTCCTATGGAGTTAATTGTTGAGATTATATCCTTTCTTGACCCATTTACCCTTTTGTCAGTTCTGACTGCGCTCCCTCGATTGAGAAGAAGGTGTATGCTCATCAGTGACAGTGACAGACCTCGCTTCTTCACCAATCTCGGTCTCAAAGTGTTTACTGCTTCCCAGAGTGAGCAGATCTATGCTGTTCGACCATTCTTCAAGCTCTTTGAGATCACACAGCAGAAGAACTTGATTGATTTCTATCTTGAAGAACAGCCTACCAGTGCACTATCGTTCATTGACAAGTACTCATGTGTCTACGTAGAGGCCCCCCTGGCCGACACCTCCACCTTGAAAGCCATTAACAAGATCACCCAGATGGGTGCACAAGCATACACAGCAGCGTCCATTCCAGAACATGTCTGGCCTTCCCAAGGGTTCAGAGTTTCCCCGTGTGGAGTCAACTATGAGAGAGTCAGATGCTCCAGCCAGCTCAGGTATTCTGGTGAGAGAATCATCAGCGAGCAGATCATGATGAACCTACGAGATCTCGTACTGAAGTATGATACCGCACAGATGGGTGGTGATAGAGGGACCGTCCAGAACTTATCACTCCCACACCTCAACAGACTCACTATAGAGTACACTGAGCTGATACCTTCGATTAACAACGTCAGAGGAGCACAGGAGCTGGGGTATAACCCTAACCCGCCTCATCGCTGTCTGACCTTCATTCACACACCGGCAAAGACCTGTGGTACAAGATGCGTTCCCCTCCACACGACTCCAAGAGCCAGTAAGCTTGATTCAGATGCTACGGACATCGATCTGAGGTTTATTTCTATGTTCCAGACCGTCAACGTTATCGGCGGGCCACAGTCTCTCATCATACGCGTCGGCCAGTCCAAGACCCTCAGATCTCTCTATTGGAGGGAGACCACAAAGCCGAAAGCTCGAGATCCAGTGTTTATTAGGTCAAGATTGCTGAGGGATTTCAGCTTTGAGACCAACTCCACCAAAGCAGTCTTCCCAATACTCGAAACCCCTTGCTTTAACCATTTTGCCGTGGTTGTGCACAACTCACCTATGTGCATCCATTCAGCCGTGGTCCGCAGAGCTTGTCGAGGGAGCACCTCACTGGTCCTGCACTCACCCAATGACCATCTATTTGTCCAGACGATCTTGATGGTACCCAGAGCCTACCAGGGGGAACGCAGAGTCTTCCAGGCTACTGGATCCAACCTGATCAAAGATATCAGTCTCATCGGTGTCTCGCTATGCCCGGTCCTCATTGAGTACCTTGGCGAGCTCAAAGAGTATGGAGAAGTACGTACACTGATCATGAAGGATATAAATCCTATTAGTAACGCCGACCTTATGAACTTCTATAAGCATCTACCGTTCGTTCAGGACTCAACAGTTGAATTTGACGCCTACGACGACGAGTTTGATTGTGAGGACATGGAGCCGGGGCTCTGGATTCCATCTAGTTGTTACACTAGATCAAGATAAGATCCCTCTGTATACTGTTACTATGCTCTTAATAATGATCATGCAACAGTAGGTATATGAGCTCTAATAGGAATGAACTTCTGCAGAGAGAGAACTAATGAGATAGCATTGGTCATAGTTAACATGGCTGTAGTCAGTCACGTGATTACCACCCGGACACCAAAATATGTATAAATGTGGACATTAAAATAGTTGAATGGCGAGTTTTGAAGCAAATGAGCTCATAGAAGGGACCTACGAGATCTTAGGTATGTAGCTGTATGTGCTAATGTCCTTATTTAAGGCAATATGTTTTGATCATTTTTTGACTACCAATTTTTAAGGGGATTTGAGATGTGGAAATGGAGACTTTTACTATCGATCGATCTCTCTTTACAAATTTACACTGGGACCGGGAAACGCGAATTTTGTTAGGCGAAAAATTAGCGAAAATCCTTAACTATGGGGGCGAGCCAGAGGTAGATTTTATAGGGGCCCCAAACAGCACCAGGATTACATTTAATAAAGATACTTTGTATTATTGAAATACTTAGAAATGGCAGG